>JBAMBJ010003686.1:0-49381 GCA_037043495.1 Drosophila recens | reverse complement strand
GCTGTGTAAATATATATAAATATATTTATATAACCCCACGCAGATCATGTTTGTTTTAAATTTAAATTATATCTATATATTATATATATTAAATTAAAAATATCAAGACAGTGACAATTGTGAGTTTTTATTTACATTGATCATATCTAGGGAGCAAACTATGCATCACAAAATGTTAATAAAACAGCTTTTAATATTGTAGACTCTTTGTGTTTAATTCCTTGGTCGAATCATCGTTATGACTTTTTAGAGTACGAAAATGTTGATGATCCTCGTCGTCGGCTGCAAACTTCAAAATTGGGATCTTATCTCCACTCAGTTGACTGCAAATTTGTTGATAGAAACTCTAATTAGATTCAGAAACTGAAGTTCCGTGAGAGAAGCAATTTAATATAGAATTTTAAGAGTATTTTCAATTCAATCGTATCATCATAAAATAAACTTGAAACGGCCTTTATTTTCTCACGTTCGGTGTTAACATATATTATATAATGAAACATCTGAAAAAACAAAGGAATCGTTTACAGTTATTCCTTAAACAGCCGAAGTTGCTCTCAGGCAACGTTGGAATCGAAGGGGTTAAATGTAGCACGGACTGAGAATTCACTTTTTAGGTCGAATCATCATTATGGCTGTTTTAAGGGAGTATTCATATAACCGAAAGTCGTACCAATTGACGCCTTTGTCGTAGCCATTGTCTTTATACGTTCCCGTCAATTGGCTGCAAGAATTCAAGTTAATAAACGAAGCTCTAAGAAATAATTAACATTACATCCTACCTGTGCTGACAATCGTTATACCACCAGGCACCAGTGCCGCGAACGGCGCAGTTTCCATACATATAATCGTCATTATCCTTATCAAATGTAGTAAATTTCCTGCCACGATGATAATCGAGTGAATCTCCAGCTGTTCCATTGGCTCTGCCCAGAGTGTGTAATTCATATTGTTGATTCTCATTGCCGATTGCAAATTCATCATAAGTCTCGAATCTTTGATCTCCCTCAAAGTCCTCGAGAACAACAAGTAACTCCTGACGCCTCTCTGCAGTCATCGCGTGGATTTTGTCCAAGCCTAAGAAATATTCGCCATCTAGATTTCCAAATCCATTTTTGTATTCGGTCCAGTTCCTGTAAAAGTTGACGCTTCCGTCCATCCGTCGCAGGATAATCGTCCAGCCTCCATCCTGAGTTTCCGCATCACAGGCAACTTTAAAAGTTTGATTACTAAACTTGGGAATAAGTATGTCATGGATCCCACTGGAATTGGCTCTGACACAATTGCGGAGGGACGACGTGGAATTCAACTGATCCGTTTCCTTAACTAGTCCATCTTTCAGCTTGCCTTGTCTTTCCAGCTCTGCTCGCAGAATTCGATTATCCGCTTCCCTATCAAGCACGAACTTCTTCTGCTGATCCAACTCCTCTCGTAGACTCTGCATATCCGCTTTCAAAGACTGATTATCCGCTTCCTTTTCGAGTATATTTTTCTTCTGCTGCTCCAACTCCGCTTGAAGACTCTGGATCTCCGCCCTTAAATGTATAGCCTCTTCCTTATCAAGTACGCACTTCTTTTGCTGTGCCAGCTCCGTCCTAATAACCTGAATATTCGTTCCGAGATGTTGAACATCCAAATCCTTAGCAATTTCATTTGTCAACTTTTCTTTCAACTCGGATAATTGGGAGTTTATTGAAAGAAGTAATTCCCTTTCGTTATATTCGGAAATGTGGGCTCCATTTGAGTACAAAGTAAATGTACTTAATATGAATATTTTATAAAACATATTAAGGAACATGTTGCGACTTTTCTTAACTGAATATTAAACAAGACTGACTGAATCAGAATTTGAGTAGAAGCGAAGAAGTGAATTCTAAAATTTGACTTGCTGATAGCGATACAATTGACATACTTTAAATGTGTATAAAATTATATACAGTTTGTCAAGTAATTGTTTGCAAAGCCTTAAAAATGTAATATTTCGACTTTAAATAAGAAAATAATAGCTTATTATATATATATTTGGAAAGGTCATTTAATTTTCGTTCAAATGATGCAAAATTTCCTTAACCCATTAAGTACCCATTAAAATATTCGAATTTTAAAAAGGTCTACTTTTTCAACTTTTTTCCTCGATTTTTTCCAAAAAATGTTGGGATGCAAAAAATTCTGGGAACAATTCTAAGAGTAACAGCAAAAAAAAATTTTCAAAAATATTTTTGCTAGTATTTTTTAGAATTTTTTGAAAACTGAAAAAAAGGCACTTTTAGCATGAAAATGAGGAAAAATGGGTTAAAATGGTCATTTTTAGGATTTCCAAACAATTTTAAAAAATACTAGCAAAAATATTTTTGAAAATTTTTTTTTGCTGTTACTCTTAGAATTGTTCCCAGAATTTTTTGCATCCCAACATTTTTTGGAAAAATCGAGGAAAAAAGTTGAAAAAGTAGACCTTTTTTAAAATTCGAATATTTTAATGGGTACTTAATGGGTTAAGGAAATTTTGCATCATTTGAACGAAAATTAAATGACCTTTCCAAATATATATAATAAGCTATTATTTTCTTATTTAAAGTCGAAATATTACATTTTTAAGGCTTTGCAAACAATTACTTGACAAACTGTATATACACACTCACATTTGTACATTGTCTGTTAGATTATTTGATTTGACCCGACTTGACCCGAGATTCTTGGAATCGTCCAAATTCTGAATTTTTGTTGATCATACGATGGGAAATTATCAGCATTATGATTCGACAAACAAACTTATAAATCAAGTAAAAGAATAAAGCAAAATACTCGCCACTGTTACTAAGAGACCCGTTTTTGATTCTTTACTGATCTTTTTTATTGAATACATTATTTTAGTTAAATAATTATTGTATTCTTATACCCTGTGTCCATTGAAAACGGTCAGTAAGGGTATAATGGTTTGTTGAAATGTATGTAACAGGGAGAAGGAAGCATTTCCGTCCGCATAAATTATAGATATATTCTTGATCAGCATCAACAGCCGAGTCGATTAAGCCATATCCGTCTGTCTGTCCGTGTGAAATCCGAAATTTAAGAGACTATAAGAGCTAGAGCAAACAATTTTCTAAGAGTCCCACGCAAATCAAGTTTGTTTCAAATTTTTGCAACGCCCCTTTCCGTCTAATTTTTAGTACAATTTACTTTTTTGTTAATTAATGTAATCTATTATTATAAGCTATCATCCTACATAATTGCAATAAACTCGGGTAGTAATATCTTTTTAACAATAACAAAGTTTCCATTCATTTAATAATTCCACACTCATACACACAAATTAGCAACATAAAAAACACAATTAAAATATTAAAAAGCAAAGCCCAACCTGTTGCTTAACACAAAGGACTCGCAAGGTAGTAATGGCTGATTTAAGTTTCAAGCAATCTTAAAATGTTACATAAAATTGTACAGACGAAGGAACCATGCTATTTATTTATATAGCAACATATATTTATATATTCAACACAAATTAGCAAGTTCAGAAAGACATTTCTTTGTGCATACTATTCGCATGTGGAACCGTTTGCCTTCTCAACTCAAAACAATCAGAAGCGCAGCAACTTTAATTGACAAGTTACGAATAATTTTGAGAGATACATAAAATAAAACTACAATAAGCTAAATATGATAATAAAAGACAAAAAATTCAAACATAAATAAAATAAATTAAAAATAATAGCAATAATTCATGCATTACAATGGATTATAAAAAATTAAAATTGTAAGCTAAAATTAAAATTAATCTTACAACTGAAAACTAAAGCTTAAATTATTATAATTTGCTACTATTTCCAACCTTTTAATAATTGTAAATGGTTTAATCTTAATAATATTTTAGAATCAATGATTATAATAGTGACTAGTGCCTTAAATAATAAGCGAATCGAAATAAAGAAATTAAATTATTATTATTTATTAATCTATGTAGTTCAGGATTTGTGTTTCAATACAATTTATTGATATTATACTTTTAGACTTAAGATTATTGCAAATAAACTCATTTTTTTTATTTTTTATATAAGTGCCCAAAAGTATGCAATAAAATATGTCGGAAGCTCGACTATAGCCTTTTTGCCTTGCTTTTTCCTGTGCACAATACTTTCAGTCAACTATCAGCTGGAATGTGATCAGAAGCAGCTTAAACTGTTAACACAATTCCCTCTGAAAGTGGCATCAAAATATGCTGACACTTTATAAAAGTCTTTGCCAGGCGATAAACCAACCAGCAAAGTGAATGAAGCGCAGTCAAAGGCCGTGTCATTTCCGTTCCGAGCGAACGTTGAGTCAAGTTCAGGTCAAAGCTGCTTTGAATGCAGAACGGGGCTAATAATGAGTTGTTATTGCTGTTGTTGTTGTAGCTGTTTTTGGCCAAGTGTCTAAAGCAGAGAGTAGAGATTGACAGACAGCTCAGTTCAGTTCAGTCAATTGAAGGCCTTGTCACATTAAAGAGCTGCTGGCCAAAACGTTTAATGTCTCCCTTGGCACTTGGCACTTGGCCATAAAACTGAATGCTGGCTCACATGGTTGTTGGCTGCTGGTTGTTGGTTGTTGGCCAGGCTTATCAGCCGACGGACGCGTCATAATTTGCTTTTAACTAAAAACTAATTCGGGCAAATTTGTCGCTCTGAATAATGTAAAAGTCGGGACACACAGGTGAAAGCAGACACAGTGGGCAAAAGGGCTAGATTTGCTTATATAAATTCATAGCTTCGAATCTGGAATAAGTATGTTTCGAAAATCTTTTAAATTAACAACATTTTAGAAGCCTAAACGATAAATTTTGTGTAATTTTAATTTCAATATTTAAGAATAAAAATAAATTATAATAAATTATATATTTATGAGGATGAATGTTAGTTGATAACATGCAATTTTTGTATATGAAACAAGAAGTTCGATCTGCTTTTGGATCTTAATACTAACTAGAATCTGACTCTGAATCATACCTTTTAAGTTTCGATTAGAATAACTAATAAATAATAATGACTATATAATTCACTGTTGAACAATTTGTGATTTTATAATGATTACAATTTCAAAAAATTAGAAATAATCTAAAATTATTACAATTATTCAAAAATAATCAGACAAAATCATAAATAATCAAAAATAATATTTTTGAGTATTCAAATAATTTTTTATTTTTTTCTGATTTTTTTTGATTATTTCTGATTATTTATGACTTTTTAGTAAAAATTAAATTATTTTAAATTTTCACAATCAAATTAGCCAAAATAATCAGAAAATATCAAAAATAATCTGAAAAAAATCAAAAAGATTATTTTTGATAATTTTTGTTTTTTTCTGATTATTTTTTAATAATTGTAATAATTTTACATTATTTTTGTAATCGTAATCATTAAATAATTAAGCAAAACCGAAAATAATAGTAATTTAATCATTAGACGAACTATTTTTAAACAAAAATAATCTAATTACTAATGATTATGATTACTTATCACTATTTAACAGGTATGCTCTGAATAACATTTTATAGCTCCTTTAAAAATTTAAAATAAATTGAAAATGAAACAAAATATTTTTTCTAATAAAAACAATTTTTTTAATATTGACACGATGTCTTTGCTACTTTTAAGAACCCTAATTTATGCAAGCAAATCTTGCTTTTTAGCCCACTGTGCAGCGAGAACTTTCGCGAGGAAGCGTAAAGCGGAAATGACTACGGTGATTATCTTAATTGCTTCTCACGCAGCTTTCAGAGCGCGCCCGTGTCTCTGCCCCAGTCTCTCTCTCCCTCTCTCTCTCTGTCTGTCTCTGTCTGCCTGTGTGTCCTGCTAATCCTTTGGCTCTGCACGAAATTTGAATTTTAAGAGCCCTCATTATGTGGAGAGGCACCGTTAGATGCGTTTAATTTTAGATCCTCGCCCTCCACACGGCAAGTGTTTTATTGATTTTAAAAGGTGCTAATAAATTTCATGCCAACTGCTTTCTCCCCTCTCTCTCTCTCTCTCTCACTCTCCCTCTCTGTCTCTGGTTTCTATTATTTTTTTTCAAAACGTAATCAGATATTGTTTCTGTCAGATTTGTTGTCAGATTTTTGTTTTGTTTTGTCGTGTAGTCAAATTTAAAGTACAGAAAAAATTAAAAAAAAAAATCCTCTTTTGGCCCAGTCCAGTAAGAAAGTAAAAACGTACAAAGGGAAAAGAATTGAATTGCATTCAGAATGCGCCGACAGCGAGGAACGACAATCCAGCAGGGAGAACAACAACAACAACTGGAGGTTCAGAGAAATCTGACGCCCTACGATGTGATGCGTTTGCAGAACTGCAAGTCCTTCAAGTTTCGCAAGGCTGAAATGTATCCGAGCATTAGGCCACCCATCTCGCAATGCAATGCCGCCCAGACAGTCGCCTTGTTGTCGCACACCATGGCGGCCAATGGCTGTGGACCCGTCGATCCCACATTGCTGGATCAAACGCGGGCAAGTCCCTATGCCGACAATACTCCAAGGAATGAAAAAAAGTTGGAAAATCTACATGTGGAATTCCCGTGCAGGGATAGGAAACGCAAGCTGCAGGAACAGGTGCTGTCGGATCCGGAAATGGCCGAGAAGTGGAGCAAACTGACGCCCAACGAACTGATACGAATGCACAACTGCAAGACGCATCTCTACCAGAAGGCGGAAACATATCCGAGCATAAGACCGACTCTATTTCGTTGTAGCGTGGCCAAGACGGCGGAGGCTCTGGTCGACGTGCTCGAGGACAATTGCTGTGGCCGACCCTTCGACATGGAGCAGGACGACATTATGGAGGTGTGGAAGCAGAGTCCGCACAAGAACACGCTCAGTTTCTATGGCATTGGCACCGGCATTCCACAGCCCGAGGCCATTGTCTTCAACAAGGTTATTTCACAGTGCCTCCAGAAGGTCAACGACCCAAAACCGATGAAGGATGAAGTTCCTCGACCTACAAAACCCAAGTTGCCCAGGGAATCGCGAATTTGTGGCAATCTTGTGTTAAATCGTCCATTATTGGCGGTGAAAATCAGCAAAATGCCCACTGTGCAGCAAAAACTAAATGCCAAAGAGGCGCTTAAATATATCCACTGTGCACGGCCCGCCATAAAATCGGAACCATTTATCGATAGTTCGCCGAAAACAAATGTGGCCAAGAAAGTGAAAAGTGTGAAGAAAAAATACGATTATTGTGACTTGAAATGTGGAATTCCGGAGAATAAGTGCACGGCACTGGAATGGATGAAATTCAAGGCAGATCCTCAGCCATATGAGGAGGCATTTCAAAAGGAAATGGCCGAGATGGAGCAGGAAATTGAGGCGGAGCCAAAGAACTACGATGAACTATACAAGGAGCTGATCACCTGCTTTGAGGCGGACACAAAGGCGGATCCGTTGTGTGAGATTTACAAAAAGTGCTGCACAAAATCAACGCCGGAGGATGAGGAAGAGGAAGATGGTGCAGGTGGTGCAGGTGGGGCAGGTGGGGCAGGTGGAACAGGTGGCAAGAAGAAGCCCAAGCCAGGTGATAAAGATAAGACGGATAAAGACAAGTCCGAAAAAGAAAAGTCCGAAAAGGACAGGGATAAGAATGCGGATAAAGATAAAGATCAGGATAAGGATAAGCAGCAAGATAAGGATAAAACTAAAGAAGATAAAGACAAGGATAAATCGAAGCCAGATGGTGATAAAACATTCTTGTCAGATGATGAAAAAGCTGGTAAAGACAAAACCGGTAAAGATAAGACCGACAAAGATAAGACCGATAAAGATAAGACCGATAAAGATAAAACCGGTGCAGATAAGAATAAACCGGGCAAAGATGAAGATAAACCAGGCAAAGGTAAACCAGGTAAACATAAGCCAGGCAAAGACAAAGATGGCAAAGATGTCGATGATGCGAATGAAAATGAAGGCAAGGATAAGGATAAAAGCAAGGGCAAGGATAAGGACAAGTGGAAGCAACTGGGAAGTGGCAGCGACATCGAAACCGACAAGAAAACCAAATTGCCCAACTACGAGTCGGATGAGGACAAAACGCTACAGCCACCGACAGGTGTCAGCAAACAGCCCTCCGAGGCTGCCGTCTCCACCTCGGCGGACAAAACGGATCCAAAGTCCGAGTCGGAGAAGCCAGTTGATGGCCTGAAGAAGCCACCGAGACCACCGAAGAAGCCAGGACAGGACAAGCCAGGACATAAAGGTAGGGATGGCACGATTAATCAAATGATACACAATAATCGATTATTTTGCTTCCATTGGCGATTTAATTGTATCGTAAAATGTGTTGCGATTAATTGAAACACTAATCGATTATTCGATCAAATAATCGCGTCGTTACAAAAAATTTTTTCAGGGAAACACACATGGTTATTTTATTCCAAAAAAATAGTAGCAAAAATATATTTGAACATTTTTTTTTGCAGTCACTCTTAGAATTGTTTAACAAAATTTTCTGCATCAATATATTCTTTTGTGAAAAATCGAGGAAAAAGTTCAAAAAGTAAACTTTTACATAAATTTGAAATTTTCGAAGAGTACTTAATGGATCAAAGAAAGTTTTGTGTCATTCAAACGGAATTTAAATGACCTTTCCATTGATGAAAATATGCTAACGATAACGGCTCAAATAAGCCTTAAATGTCAAAATTTGACCTGCATACATTAAGCTGTGAGCCACTGTATTTATATTTTTTGGGCATTTTATTATTGTACTTAATTTTTTTGCTATACAATGGCATTGCATTACACAATATTTTAAAAAACTATAACAAAAATTAATCATTTGATTAATCGATTATTTTTATTTTTCGTCGATTTATTGCAATTAATAATCGCGTAGCTTAAATTAATCATATGATGCTATAATCGATTAATAAATTTTTTTTGCCATCCCTACATAAAGCCGACAAGCCCAGCTTTCACAAGAAACCACCACATCAACATAAGCCGGCACATGGCCAGGATGCGGCCAAGGCGGATAAGCCGCCGCCAGAGCGGCCACCTCCGCCCAAGGATTGTCCCTGCGAGATCTGCGAGTTTATGAAGCGTCGCGATCTCGAATCGGACACTCCCCTCATCCGCGAAATGAAACTGAAGGAGAAGCGTCGCAAACTGCGCGATTACTACAGGCAAATGTGCCATCGTCAGAACGAGAAATGTGCCGCTCCAGAGTTGCGAGCGCCACAGCACAAGTGCGATCCCATCGAATGCGACGACGCCTTTTGCAATAATCCCAAATTGGCCGAGTACAGCGATTGCTTGCATGCAATGCACGAGCTGCAGAAGCTGTTGGGTCCCAAGCATCGCATTGTCGACAACGAACTCGTCTTCAATCTGGATCAGTTGGAGGATCTCAGGCGTCGTGTTTGTCGACGCTTCTGTGAGTGTCTTTGAGTACATGCTAAATTGGATCTCTATTTGTTTCTCTGTGTGTTGGCCAAGATCTTCTGTTGGTGTATCATTATATCAATCAATATGTGTTCATAAATCTCCATCTCTTTGAGTATAAAAAAATAATGTGTTTTCCTTTGAGTCAGAGGTGTCCACGAATTTAACAAAACGTTTACACTGAAAAAATGAAATGAAAGCATATTCGAGCTGTCGCATCGTTGCAGTTGGCGACGTAAAGAGAGCAAAGCATCAGTTACAGTGCATGATAAAAGTCTCGCGCTGTTCGGTCTCTCCTCATTGAACGCACTCAGCGAATGACATCGAAAAGGATCAGCCGATCAGATGCTTCGTGAAAGAACAAGAAGCCGAGCACACGCGTCGTGAGAGCACAAGCTGTCGAGCTTGCTATTTTTAGAGCACACTTATTGTCTCTCTCTATACGTGAGTCGACACCGGTAGCCGTTACGAAACCGTTGTTCTAAGAACTGAGACGTTTTTATTTGGTTTTGTAATTTTCTTGTCTATGCGTAACTCTTCAAAAAATTACAAAACAGAGGCATTTTTATGATGAATTTAGGTGAAAAAAGTATTTCCGGGCATCAATTAGTTATTTTTTTTAAATAAATTTTGAAAATTGCATAAAATTTTTAGCTTTTTGCATTGTTTTTTATTTATCAAGGTTGCTTTGTGTTTTACAACTCTACTTTTTCTCTCACTTGTCAATTTTTGGGGTGTTTTCCAATTGGAAAACTCTATGGCCCATACAGAGAAGCCAAAATAAATGAAGATGCTCATGTAACCCTGGGAAATACTTTTTTCACCTAAATTCATCATAAATAGGCCTCTTTTTTTATTTTTATTTTTTTTTGAGGTGTTTGTTTATTGCTGATGCTTAAGTTTTATAGAATTTATGGCAATTTTATTGAACGTCTGTCAATCTGCGGTTATTAGACATAAGAGTTAGGTGATTAACTCAAGTTTATTATATTTAAATGAAATGAATGAAATGTTACAAGATTGATTCTATAGTAATTGCCTCGATTTCCGCTTTTTCCCTATCTTCTTTTTCCCTTTCTGCTTGTTATCTGCTGTTAATGTTTTGATGCTGCTGTTCTGCTTTTATTGTTCATCTGCTGCTGTTCTTCTGTTGATGTTCTTCTGCTGTAAATCTGCTGTGCTATCCAATCTTACAGACATGTATCAAATTATGTACGACTGTATCAATTTGGCCTGCCCTAATGTTTCAAATCTCAACTGAGCTCGGAAAATAGTCAGATTCAACACATACATATTTTGTATACAGAACACATACAAAATTCTTGTGACGAAAAGAAACAGAAAAAAAAGTTTTCATCAGTATAAAATAACTCGACACCTTTTTAGTTTTTATAATTTTATAACCAATATTTGTATTAAGATTCTTTCGCGATGCGCAGACAGCAAGTGGAGCCCTTTCAATATACGGACAACCTCACGCCCTACGATGTGATGCGACTGCAGAACTCAAAGCCGTTCAAGTTTCGCAAAGATGAAATGTATCCCAGCATCAGGCCACCAGTTTCGCATTGTTGCAGCGGAGAAACTGCCGAATGGTTAGCGGACGCCATGGAAGTCAGCGGCCTAGAGCGACCGATTTGGATTCAGAAACCACCCGAATGTCCCTATGCCGAGAACACGAATCAAAAGCAGCCCAAAATCATAGAAAACAGATTTGAGTCGGTTTGCAAGAGCCGCAGACGACCCAGAAAGGAGTTTCGGTTGACGGGCGCCCAACGAGCACTCGATTGGAATAAATTGACGCCCACGGACTTGATGAGAATGCAGAATTGCAGGACATTTGATTTTCAGAGCTGCGAAAAGTATCCCTCAATCCGACCACCAATATCGCCGTGTAATCCACTGCTGTCGGCCGAATGGTTGGCAGACGCAGTCGAGTCCACCGGTTGTAATCGTCTCTTCGATATGGAAGTCGATGATATCGTCGAGGTCTGGAAACGTAGTCCGGGCAAGGAATCGCTCGGCTTTTATGGTGTGGGCTCTGGTATTCCGAGACCCGAGGCAATTGAATTCAATCAAGTGGTTTCCAAGTGTCTGGATAAGGTCAACATTGCCAAGCCGAAAGTGGAGATGGTACAGAAAATGCCACTCCAAAATGAGCCGCCAATTCAGCTGAAGACGCCAACGAAACCGCCACGCGGTAACTTTGTCTTGAATCGACAACTGTTGGAATCGAAAGTCACTAAAATGCCCACTGTGCAGAAAAAGCTGCAGCCCAGCAATGCATTCACTTGGCTCTATGCTCCCCGTCCCCGTTCCCGTCCGGAGCAACCATTTGTCGGAGGTCCTCCTGGGGTTGGCCTGCGAAAAGCACTCGACATGGAGCAACCGCCGAGAAAGTCGAAGCACGGACTCCGGCGGAAGCATCCCTATTGCGAATTGCAATGTGGAATTCTGGAGAACAAGTGCACGGAATACGAATGGCGGAAGTACAAGGAAGATCCTCGGACCTATGAAGAGGCATTCAAGCGGGAGATGGAAGCGATGGAAAGTGAAAAGGAAGCCGAACACGAGCCGAGGAACTACGATGAGCTGTACAAGGAGCTAATCTCCTGCTTTCAGAAGACGCGACGCAAGGATCCAGTCAAGAAGGCGTTCATCGAGTGCTGCGATGCAGACTCGCTGTTTGGTGGTGCAGGCGGTGCAGGCGGTAAAGGTGGTAAAGGTGAAGGTGGTAAAGGAGGTAAAGGTGCTGACGGCTTTGGTGATGAGGACGATGACAGTTGGAACTCGGCTGACTACAGAAATAATGAAGGAGATCTGGATGGTGACAAAGAAGGCAATAAGGATGGAGAAGGCGATGGAGCAGGCGATGGAGAGGGAGATGGCAAGAAAACAGGAGGCAAAGGTGGCAAGGGAGACAAGGGAGGTAAAGGTAAAGGAGACGGCAAAGGAGATGGCAAGGGAGATGGCAAGGGAGATGGCAAGGGAGACGGCAAGGGAGGCGGCAAAGATGGTGGCACTGGTGGAAAACCGTGGGGATCTCAAGACAAACACACTGATAAATCACATACTGATCATCCTCACTCCGGAGCTTCCTTGAAGGACGGATCGTCCACTTCTCTAACGCCAAAATCATCCCGTCAAGACAAGGGCAAACCGGGTAAAAAACCAGGCAAAAGACCGCCAAAGGGAGGCGCCGGTACAGGCGGTACTGGCGGTACAGGCGAGTGCATTAAAGACTGTCCCTGTGAAATCTGCAAGTTCATGACACGCCGCGAACTTGAACCGGATTCGCCACTGATTCGCCAGCTGAAGCGAGACGAGAAGCGACGCGAACTTCGGGATTACTTGAAGATCATGTGTCATCGTCAGTATATCCGGCACAAATCTGCCGAGTATCCTGCCCCTGCCCGTACATGTGACCCCATTGAGTATGACAATTGTTTCTGCTCCAATCCCAAGCTGGGTGAATATTGTGACTGCCTGGCTGCGATGCAGCAACTGCAGAAGCTCTTGGGTCCCAAACATCGCATTGTGAACAATGAACTGTTGTTCAACGTGAGGAATCTCAAGGATCGCGTCTGTCGACGGTTTTGCGAGTGTCTTTAATCGCCAAACTGTCTTACTTTGACAATATTGTGAGACTTGTGTGATAATAAATGTGCGAAAACTAACAACTTGTTATTAAACATACATAAAAAATAAGGGGGCTAAGCCCCCTGCTCTTTTCGCTGGCCTACCCCGGACTGGCTTCGCGAAGTTGCGGCTAGGATACCATGTGATAGAGAGTACAGACGGGCACAATATTGACAAACAGATGTGTCCAGCTGCTTAGATACGCTGATGTATGATTGATGTAACCACTTCTGCTATTAATAGCCATGAGGAAAACCGTCTCCATATTCCAAGCGGAGTTACATGCAATAGAAGTATGCGCCGTAGAATGCAAGGGGCAGCTATCTTCATCTTATTGGATAGTCAAGCGGCTCTTAAGGTCCTACAATCCTATGAGCTAACATCCAAACTGATGGATAACTGCCTACATCAACTAGACCGCCTCTGGAAGAGGAACACTCTATCAGTGGTCTGGACCCCTGGGCACGAAGGTCACGAAGACAATAAAATTGCAGACTGTCTCTCAATGAAAGGGGCAATAAACCCCCTGAATAAGCTCCCGAACCCTTCTGTAGCCTTTCAAAAGGTCACACCAAGGAGGCCATAAGAAATTGGAAGGAAAAAAAGCTCAGCAAGGCCTGGTTAGACAGTGATGGAAAGCGGCACGCAAAACGATTTCTCATTTCGGCCAGGAACCAATAAAAAAGATTGGTAGGCCTCAGGAAGAGCCTAAGATACCACCTCAAGAAATTGACTCTTTCTGAAACTGAAACCTGCAGATTCTGTGCACTGGAGCAGAAAGGCTACAAATACTAGGGTGTATGACAACACCACCCTACAAGATATGGGGAAATAAGCCCAACAAAGTGCTTAAATTCATAAAAAGCCTTAACCTTTAATGGACTCTCTCTTAACTTACAGGCCAGCACAATAGATCTAATATTTAACATAACATAACCACTTATTTTGGAGCTATCGAAACGGATTCGGCTAAAATAGTTTTAGCAGTAAATATGGACAAGACCAGGAATAGCGGTCTCTTTATTCTCAGCTGTCTGCAGGAAACTATAGCTTTAAGTCCGTCAGGGAATTTATTTACCTTGGCTCTTTAGCCTGATGACAATTGTCTTAACTAATCATCATTATCAGTGTCATTCCCTCTCATTCTGCTACAAGAGTATGTACTATTCTTTAGTAAAATCTACCTGATTGTCAAAGCTCAAATAATTCTAGACATAGCCCACTTAGATATTCTATCGCCTTTCAAGTTTTTACCTCTTCCATGGAAAATTGTCAAACATTTCATTATTTGAAAATGTTTTGAACGAATTGATCAAATTGTTTGTTGTACTAAATTGTAGAAATGTTATCGTAGAGCCAGTTTTCTTTTAAACGGATTTTAATGCTTTTATTGTTTTAGATAATTTTGTCATTCGAACTAGAGTCCATTCAGAATGCGTAGAGATCAGGAATCGTTCAATTCGCCAGCGAATCCCCAACAGAAAATGGAGGGTAGTCAGACAATCAGTCCCTACGATGTGATTCGAGTGAAGAATTGCAAGTTATTTAAAGTTCGCAGGAATGAAATGTATCCGAGCGTTAGACCGCCAGTCTCCCAGTGTGATCCGGAGGAGACAGCCGCATTTCTCGCCGCTTCGATGGAGGCCAATGGTTTGGGAAGCTTCGATCCTCGATCTTTAAGGTGCGAACCCATTGGGGTCAGTTCACTGTCGTCAGCTAGGCAGACGTATAGATCAAATGAAATGGGAATCGTTAAGACCTGTAGAACCCGCAAAGTGCAGGAACCACTCTACAAGTCCGGAATCCGGAGAGATCCCCACATGGTGCTTGATTGGTCGAGAATTACACCCTACGATTTGATGCGGCTGCAGAATTGCAAAGCGTTTGATTTCCAAAAGTGCGAGAGATATCCGAATATCAGACCGCCCGTGTCTCTGTGCAATGCCGAGTGGACGGCCCAGTGGTTGGCCAGTGCTGTCGAGGATTACGGCTGCCAACGCCTCTTCGACATGGAGATCGACGACATCCTGGAGATCTGGAAGCGCAGTCCCGGGAAGGAATCGCTCGGCTTTTATGGCGTGGGCTCGGGCATTCCGAGCCCAGAGGCCATCGAGTACAATCAGCTGGTGTCCAAGTGCCTGAAAAGAGTCAGCAGACGAAAGCGGCAGGAGGAGAAGAAGGAAGACGTAAAGAGTTCTTTGGCCAAGTTGGAGGTGAAGCCAGTTTCAAAGACTCCCGGACTCTTGTTACTCAATCGCTCCAAGTTGGAGTCCAAAATCACTAAAATGCCCACTGTGCAGCAAAAGCTGCATCCCAGCACGGCACTCAGCTGGATCCACTGTCCACGTCCAGCAACTTCCAAGCCCTTTCTCGAAGCTCCAAAAAGTGCGCCAGATGTGGAGAAACCCGCTCGAAAGTCGAAGAGAAAGCAACAATTTGGCGATATGCAATTTGAAGTTCCCGAGAACGAATGCACGGATTACGAGTGGATGAAGTACAAGGAAGTGCCCGTCTCATATGAGGCGGCTTTCCAAAAGGAGCTGGAACAACTGGCCAAGGAATTTGAGAACGAGCCGAAAAACTACGATGAGCTATACTCTCAGCTGGTTTCGTGCTTTGAAAAGGATGAGTTGAAAGATCCAATAGCCGCATCTTATTACAAGTGCTGCAGGCGATTCTCAAAGTCTGGAGGGGCACAAGGAGCCGGAAAAGGGGGCAGGGGTGAAGGTAGACTTGGAGATGGAGAAGGAGATGGGCGTGGAACTGAAGATGGAAATGAGGCGGGAGATGGAGAAGGAGTTGGAGAAGGAGCAGAGGATGGAGAGCTGGGAGAATCGAAAGGTGTTGGATTTGGGGGCATAGAAGGGGAAGGAGAAGGAGGACCAGGAGGAGGAGCTTCGGGCTATGGTTTAGGAGATGGAGGACAGGGAGCAGCAGTGGGAGATAAAGATAAAGCTGCAGCTGGAACTGGAATTGAAGGCGCTGGCTCCGGAGATGGCAAAAATAAAAAACCTGAAGATGTGAAGGCTGACAAAGCTGACAAAGCAGGTGGAAAAGACGGTAAAAAGACTGCTGGAAAATCAGCTAAAGATCAGGGAAAAAAACCAGCCACCAGCCAGGATACAAAAGATCAAGCGGGCAAACAACCGGGAACAGTTAAAATGTTCGAGTTCCCAAATACGCTGGAAAGTGTAACGGAGGGAGAATCAAATCCAACCGAACAAAAGTCAAATACGGATCAACAAAATGGTTCTGACGATGAGATCGATGATTCATCGCTGTCATCCTTTTGGAAAAGACCCTCACAGGAAGACCTGGGAAGAAAAGGCAAAGGAGGAAAAGGAGGCAAGCGAAAGGGAAGCAAGGGAAAAGGACGAGGACGAGGACCAACAAGTGGCAAGGAAAGGGTTTCGACAGATTCTACACAACCAAAGACCGCGGACTGTCCATGTGAGATCTGTGAGCTGTTGAATTGTCGTGATCGTGATCCTCCAGATCCACCCTTTATACTCGAGATGCTCAAGGAACAGAAACATCGTCAAATTATCGAATATCACCGACGTTTGTGCCATCAGGCATATCTCCTGTGGCAATGCCCAGAGTATCCGGCTCCACCTCATCGATGTGATCCCATCAAATGCGACGAACCCTCCGCCTTCGCCTTGAACCCCAAGATCGCCGAGTACTTTGATCGTTTGACCGCCCTAAATGATCTGCAGAAACTGTTGTGCTCCGAGAAGCATGACCAAGTGGATCATCAGCTGCTCTTCCTAGTCCAGAATCTGAAAGATCGTCTTTGCTGGCGCCTCGATCAGTTGCTATAAACTGATCTTTGAATCGGACGTGATCTCGTTATTTTGTCCATAGGTTTTAGAATTGTTTTACAATGTTGAAATACTTTTAAGCGTCTACAAATTAAAAATATATTTATTTGTCGTAATTGGAGTATGTTCTGTATTTTTTATTAAGGTAGCATATTTAAAAATTCAATTTTTTATTGAGTATCTAATTGTCGAGCTCGCTTAACTCTGGCAAATTGACTCCAAATAGGAGTTTAAAAAATGTTCTGCATTAATTAGGAAGTCGTAGAAATAAGCACTACTATTTTGGGATGGGATATCTCTGAAAGAGATATGTATTAAAAAATTAAACTTTTGTTAAAAATTAAAATGTAAAATACTAGCTTTACCATACTTTTTAAAGGATTTATAACAGATCAGAAAGAGTGATTTATTTTTAAATGCTTTGGTAAAATAAACAAATAATTTATATTTTATCATTTATATTTCACAAGTTATTATCGTTTAAAATTATCAGTGAATAATTTCCGCTTAAATTCAATGTCATAAATGTCCTTTATTTTTATGCAACAAAATTTAAAATACGATCTATAAAATGAAAATAATAAGTTACTTCTAATTTTTATATCATCATCCATATCAAATAAAGTAAATGATTTTTGAAATTTTTCATAATACTCAACAGATAATTTTTATTATACTATTTATATTTGAAAAATTATATTTTTTTAAAACAATCAATGAATAATTTCCGATTAAATTCAATGTTTAAATTACCTTAATTTAATTTTAACTAAATATATTTATGCAACAAAATTGAAAATACGATCTACACGTATGTATAACATGAAATTGACAAGTTACTTCTTATTTTTATATCATCACTTTTTCATCCACATAAAATAAGGTAAATGATTTTTTAAATTTTGGATAAACCCCAAAAGAATATTTTTATTTTATTATTTATATTACAAAAGCTATAATTTTTAAAAACAATCGGTGAATAATTTGCCTTTAGATTCAAGGGCTGCTAATCGCGTCATATTTTCAAGTGATATTCAATATTTTAATTCACTTTTTTCACTTTTGGCACCCTGTTCATCCAAATTACATGTTTTCAAAATTTGTTGTCATGAAATAAAAAAGAAAACAAGCCTCAAAACAGTCGGGAAACAGTTAAGGACAGTAGACAATAGAATCAGCCGAAAAACAGGAATCTCCTCAATATGCAGAACGAGCAAGATGATGTGAAATGTCCGCTAATGGAGGTGGATTGGAGTCAAGTCACGCCCTACGATGTGATGCGATGCGAGAACTGCAAGACAGCCAGATTTCTGAACAAGGAGACATATCCGAGCATCCGACCGCCCGTGTCCATGTGCAGCAATGCCCAGACCCAGGAATGGCTGGCCGATGCCGTCGAGGAGAACGGATGTGCGCGACCCTTTGGCACGGAACAGAACGACGACATTCTGGAGGTGTGGAAACAAAGTCCCAACAAGCACACGCTCGCCTTCTACGGCATCGTCGCCGAGATTCCGAATCCCGAGGCCATCAGGTTCAATGACAACCTCACGGATTGCCTGAACAAAGTCAATGGCATTGAGAAGACCAAGAAGTCGCAGTCCACGAAAAAAGAGGAACGACGCCAGAAGGCTAAAAAACCCAAGGGACCCTATGTTCTTAATCGTACCGAACTAATGTCAAAGATCCATCGAATGCCCACAATTCAGAGGAAACTCAATTCGAAGAATGCACTCTCCTGGCTGCACTGTCCCGATTCCGAGGATCCCGAGTTTCCATTCCTCGATGAGGGCATTATTCCGCCAGCTATAAGCTCTGCGCTCGACATGGAGAAACCAGCTCGTCGCAGGCAAAAACACGGACTCCGGCGAAGGCATCCCTACTGCGAGCTGCAATGCGGTATTCCCAGCAATAAATGCACAGAGTACGAGTGGATGAAGTACAAACTGGATCCGGAGCCCTATGAAGTCGCCTTCGAGATGGAAATGAGCCAGATGCAGCATGAACCCGAACCCGAGCCGAGGAATTACGATGAGCTCTACTCGCATCTCGTCGGTTGCTTTGAGAAAACTTGGGACAAGTCGCCCAGTTGCAAGATCTACGGCAAGTGCTGTCGACTTCCCTCGGAACGCAAGGTTATCAAGGGCTGTGCGGAATTCGATCCGAAATCGAGCTGGTAAGTTGATCGATTGGAAAACTAACCACTTATATGCTTAACTAAAATGTTAAGTAGAGAACGAAATTCTTAACAAAAATTTAATGAGAGAGGGAGCTTTAATTGTAGGAAGTCATTAGTTACCCCAGTGCAATGAGTATATGTGGATAAAGTTATTAAAAAAAATATACTTTTAACACAAAAGAGTTTGATGCAGATTTCTTAAAATAATCTCATCATTTAATTTCCGTTTGAATGACACAAAAATTTCTTCAACCCATTAAGTACCCATGGAAAATTTAGAATTTTTTTTCCTCGATGTTTAACTACAAATATTTTGATGCAAACAAATTTTCCAAAATATTTTTGTTAGTATTTTTAAAAAATTTTTTAAGAAAATTGCTAAAATTACACATTTTTAATAAAAAGGAGGGAAAAGGGGTTAAAATTTTAAATTTTAGGATTTTCAAAAAAAATTTAAAAAATACTAGCAAACATATTTTTGAAATTTTTTTTTTGCAGTGACTCTTAGAATTGTTTCAAGAATTTTTTTGCACCAAAATATTTTTTGTAAAAAATCGAGGAAAATCGAGGACAAAAAACACTTACAAAAATTCTAAATTTTCCATGGGTATATTTTAAGTAATGCTGTAAGCCCACATTGTTTAGTAATTCTTAAAACTTAGTGGGGAAAAAATTGCAACTAAATTTATGATTGATTTGAAAAATTGTGCAAATTAAATTAAAGCACATTTCAAAGGGATTTTGTAATAACTGTAGTGAATGAAGCAAATATTTATTAAGAGGTTCTTGATTAATCATTTATTTTACCACTACATATACAATAGATTTTCTATCAAAGAAGAGACTTATCTTCAAGATTATTCATTGCAAGTCTTAGCAAAATTTCAGCAGAAGTTTTTAAAGAGAAAGATTAAATAAAACAAGCCTTAAAATCGTCTGTTGTTAAAGATGGTTAATTAATAAGGAATTAAGTTTGTCTTTCGTTGTCTTTCTTTTCCACTTTCCTCACTCATTATTATTATTTGTGCTTTCTCTGAGCTCAGTGCATTATTCATTTATGGATGAGGATGTCTCTCAAAGGAAGAGTCTCTCTTAAAGCATGTCCGAGTCTCTTTACCTTTTCAATTGGCCTTGGCGTTCGTTCCACGCCTCAGTGAATTTTAATAAAATCCGCATTCCATTTCAATGCAACAACAACAACAACAACAACTGCAAAAATTACATTTTTAATCAACATGCGCTAAAAAACTGAAAATGACCACGCCCACACACATGAAAAGGGAGGAAAGGGGTAAGCAGGTTAAAATGTTGCTTCTTTTAGCTGTAAGTTGACTTTTATTTGGATTTTCAAGTCGACTTTTTTGCTCAACTTTTGCGAGTTAATCATCACATATTCACTACAGCAGTCAGTGGGCGTGGCAACGCCCTCGACCCGCTTTTTTACCATTTAATGAATGCAACTATTGTTGCCCGTCTTTTTTTTGCCCATCTGGGCCAAAAGCGAAACTCATTTGGGCCATTACTCGCATATGTGGCAGTGGATAAGGCTAAAGATAAGGATACGGATTCGTGATGGGTCAGTCAGTTAGCTGTTAGCTAGGTGTGTTCTCTATGATTTATTTCCAGAGATTTGCTCAATTCATTCCAACTAGTCCAGTGCATATGTTTTGGCCCATTCACTTGGCTCAAATGTGCAGCTCAGCTCGCAAAAGAAACCCAAGCAAAAAACTGTTTTGATGAAGTAAAAACAAGATAGGGCTTTTATCTTAAGCACGCCAACGATTCAATACTCTTTCTAAGAAGTTTCTTGATAAATGTAAATGGTTTTTTTCTACGAAAAGTATCTCGATTTTGATATTGATATTTGAGGCAATTTAGAGACTAATCCAGTGGTGTCCAAATTGCCAAAAGCCTATCCCATGAGAGAGAATACGTGTGTTCTATAAATAGCATACTCTGTGGCTTGTGCTCTCACGACGCGTGTGCTCGGCTTTGTGTTCTCTCACGAAGCATCTGATCGGCTGATCCTTTGCGATGTCAGTCGCTGATCTGCGTTCAATGAGGAGAGACCGTACAGCGCTGGACTTTTATCATGCACTGCAACTGATGCTTTGCTCTCTTTACGTTGCCAACTGTAACGATGCAACAGTTCAAGCATGATTTTATTTAATTTGTTCAGTGTAAAGCAGTAAAACGAAATATTTGAATCTCTTAGCTTGGACACCACTGATATAAGCTGATTGAGTATTTCTATTTTAGCCAGAATTTATATTTTGGGCAATTTATAAACTATACCCTTAAACTCGGAAGAAAATTTTACATGATAATTTATAATAATTTGAGGCTAATTTTTCAATAGAGTAATTAAGTTTTTTGTTATTATCAAAACAGTATGTGAACAGTAGATTAAGTAATCCAGTATCCCAATTCAATGTTAGATATTTAAAAAAAAAATGGAGTTGAATCTTTGGTAATCCTTACAATTGACGCCTAAAGAAATGAGTTATTTCTTGGAAACTCATATTCTTATTTTATATTTTTTTTATGGCAATATTTTTTATTTATCATTACAATTAATTTATGGATCTGTTTTACTTTTTTTCTTTAATGCGTAACATATTTCTTGACAAAATTGAAATACGTTCTGAAAGGGTATGAAAAGCAGAAAAACGACATTCGGGAGCTTTAAACAAATGATGTGAAAACGGGGGGGAAAGATGAAAAGGATTTTACTTTCTTTTTTTGCGGCTCTTGTTGAAAATGCAGAGCAAAAAGTCAAATGCTTCTTTTGTTTTTGTTCCAGTTGTTTTTAGATGCATTGTTGTCGTTGTCGTTGTTGTTGTCGTTTCCTATTTGCTTTCAGGATATGCTCTGCCAACTGTCCCTGTCCCTCTTTCGTCCTCTCCCTCTCCCTCTTTCCCACCCTGCTTTAGTTAGTTTGCTTCCTTTTAAGCTTACGTTACGTAAAATGCTTTTTACGCTCAATTCCTTGCACAAGGCGAATTCGAAATGGGAATGGGGAAAAGGTATGGGAATGGGAATGTGGAAAAGGAAGTGGAATCAGAAGCATGTTGCCGTGTCATTGCAATGATAAATGTATTGGGTCACACACCCGCATACACACAACACACACACCCCACCCCCCGCACAACACACACAACACAAATACGGTGATGGAAAATTTAATAGAAACGATTATTATACCCGTTTATTAGATTTTGAATAAATAGAATGGTGGTAATGGCTGACTTAAGTTTCAAGCAATGTAATTGTCTAAAAGCATGCAATAAAAAATATTTTTAATTTATTTAAAATATAAACGGGTATCCTATAGTCGGGAACTCGACTGTAGCCTTTCCCCACTTGTTTTTTATAAATTTAAAGTACACATAACTTATAAAAAAAAACCTCTTTAAAGACTAAAAGTCGAAAAAGTGACAAAAACATTTTCATACCACAAAATTTCTGATATTCAATTTCTTGACGAATAATATAAAGTTTTACATATATATTTTATAAAAAATAATTTTTGAAAAGGATTCGTTTACAGTTATTCCACAAACAGTCGAAGTTACTCTCAGGCAACGTTGGAATCGAAGGCGTTAAATGTAGCACAGACTGAGAATTCACTTTTTAGGTCGAATCATCATAATGGCTGTCTTAAGGGAGTATAAATTTCCCCAAAAGTGGTACCAATTGACGCCTTTGTACGGGTCATTGTCTTTATACGTTCCCGTCAATTGGCTGCAAGAATTCAAGTTAATTAACGAAGCTCTAAGAAATAATTAACATTACATCTTACCTAAACTGACAAGCGCCATACCACCAGGCACCAGTGCCGTCTAAGGCGCAGTTACCTTCTGACCACTTGTCATTATCCCTATCAAATGTAGAAAATTGCATGCCTCGATGCCAACCGAGTGAATCCCCAGCTGTTCCATCGGCTTCGCCCAAGGTGTGTAGTTCATATTGTTGATCCTCGTCGCCAATTGCGAACTCATCATAAGTCTCGAATCTTTCATCTCCCTCAAAGTCCTCGAGAAGGACCAGTAACTCTTGAGGGCTGTCTTCAGTCATCGCATGGATTTTGTCCAAGCCTAAGAAATATTCGCCATCTAGATTTCCAAACCCGTTTTTATACTCCGTCCAGTTCCTATAAAAGTTGACGCTTCCGTCCATCCGTCGCAGGATAATCGTCCAGCCTCCATCCTGAGTTTCCGCATCACAGGCAACTTTAAAAGTTTGATTACTAAACTTGGGAATAAGTACGTCATGGATCCCACTCGACTTGGCTTCCTTAACAAATCCCTCCACCAGCTTCCCCTGTCTTTCCAGCTCTGCTCGCAGAATTCGATTATCCGCTTCCCTATCAAGCACGAACTTCGTCTGATGCTCCAACTCCACTTTTAGATTCTGATTATCCGCTCTCAAAGACTGATTATCCGCTTCATTTTCGAGTATATTCTTCTTCTGCTGCTCCAACTCTGCTCTCAGACTCTGGATATCCGCCCTTAAATGTATAGCCTCTTCCTTATCAAGTACGCACTTCTTTTGCTGTGCCAGCTCCGTCCTAATAACCTGTACATTCATTCCGAGATGTTGAACATCCAAATCCTTCGCAATTTCATTTGTCAACTTTTCTTTCAACTCGGATAATTGGGAGTTTATTAAAAGAAGTAATTCCCTTTCATTATATTCGGAAATGTGGGCTCCATTTGAGTACAAAGTAAAGGTACTTAATATAAATATTTTATAAAACATATTAAGGAACATTTTGCGACTTTTCTTAACCGAATATCAAAGAAGACTGACTGAATCAGAATTTGACTAGAAGCGAAGAAGTGAATTCTAAAATTTGACTTGCTGATAGCGATACGATTGACATACTTTAAATGTATATATAATTATATATATTTACATCCGCATTCGTAGGTTGTATATTAGATTATTTGATTTGACCCGACTTGACCCGAGATTCTTTGAATCGTCCGAATTTTTGTTGATCATACGATGCGAAATTATCAGCATCATAATTTGACAAACAAACTTATAAATCAAGTAAAAGAACTATTTTTTTAGTTAAATAATTTAGCAATGTTTCAAAGTTTAACAAAGCAATGGGATTCTATATATTTATGCGCAGGTTTTTATCAAAATATTAAATAATTGGCTTCAAATGTCATAACGACTGTCGTTTCTATTATTTGTTCCATCACTGTACACACACACACACACACATGAAGTACACACACACTAAGTACACACAATGAGCAGTTGTGGCATGAAAAGAAATTTGTGTGAAAAACACTGGGAAACAGTTGCTATAACAGACTGTGGCAACAACAACATTTGAAAATGGCGACAGCAAACAATGCCAATTGTGAGAAAGAGATAGAGAGAGAGAGAGGTCAACTCAATAGAGCCAAAAAAAAAAAAGAAGAAAACTGGACAACGCACGTGACCTGGCTAAATAAACCAAACAAAAGATTTACCCAATAATCCCCTCCAACTGCTCAAACATTATGCGTGACGCATACTTCTCGCACTCACTGTGGCATGCCTACCTGGCCAATATGGGAAAAGAACAGAAAAGAAAACAAACTCTGTTCGCTTTTCAGCCACATGTAATTGGATTTCAATCGATGTGCGTTGGGCGCCAGTCTGAGCAATTTTTATTAGCTCATCATGTGCACAGTGCTCCACAAATGTTTGCAACGCCTTGGGCTGAAAAACACGCCCAAGCGATTGCCACGAAACAAATACACAAATACAATGTGTATAATTATTGTTTCCTAACAAAAATATGTGTGTTTACAAACAAACACAAAAAGAGCAGCACAAAAAAGCCACAAGGAAACCACATGGAATTTCGACATGATGAATTCTGTATGCCCTCGCTATACAGTGCGCCACTAATGTCTTTAAACACCATAAATTTGACTGCAAAACAACATTTTAAAAAATCTCTTTGCTAGTATTTTTTATAATTTTTTGAAAATGGCGAAAAAGGCACTTTTTCCTCATTTTCATGCAAAAAGTGCCTTTTTCGCCATTTTCAAAAAATTATAAAAAATACTAGCGAAGAGATATTTGAAAAAATTTTTTTGCAGTTACTAATTAAATTGTTTAAAGAAACTTTCTGCATCAAAACATTTTTTTTAAAAAATCGAGAAAAAAAGTTGAAAAAGTTGACGTTTACAAATATTCGAAAATTTCAATGGTTACTTAATGGGTTAAGGAAAGTACTACATCATTCGAAAGGAATTCAAAAGACCTTTCCATTGATACCAAACTTTCCATGAAGTAAGCTCACAATTTGGCTAGAACTAACTTTAAAGGTAGTCAAAATACTTTTGGCCACCGTTGTATATATAATATAATATTATATACTTAAAAAAAAACTTTAACATCATCATTGAAAACTTATTTCAAGTGTTGAAATGCAAAACTGTGATTTAAACCGTAAACGTAATCGAAGCGGTAACCGGTAACCGGTATGAACCGATTGAAATTGTTAGCCATAACTGAAACCGTAACCGATACTAAAAATTCTTTGATTATATCTTAACAGATAAACCGAAGTAACCGTTTGGTAAACGGTTCATGCATAACGGTTATTTTCGGTTCAATCAATCTTTAAATTAAATTTTGTTGTCAATGTGTTATTGTCGATTTTTGGATTTTTATATTCAGTTTAAATCAAAGTATTTTGGCTTATATATAAACATATGCTTATTGTACCGGTAGTTTGAAACAGAAACAAACAAATAACCGGTAACCGTTAAAAACCGATAACCCAAGACTTTGCACAGCCGATTACCGATAACTGAGATCGATATTCGTTTCGAAGTGTTACTAGTGTCTATGAAAACTAATCAAAATCAACTTTAGGGCGCATTTACACTAGTTGGCAAGCTGGTCAATTTCATCTCAGTAGACTTCAAATTTTGATGGAAACTTTGGCAACTCTAGTCTAAACGGTGGTCAACTCTAAGCACAAGTGTATATCGAGATGAAATTAACCAGCTTGTCAACTAGTGTAAGTGCGCCCTAAGGCTCTTTGTATTATACGGTTGATAAATTTAAACGACTCGTTCTTTTTCTGGCTGCCCTGAAAGCACATTAAAGCCTCAACTTTTTGTTAGAAGTTGGCATATTTATGCACACACACACAACAGTAGCACACAAAAGTAAACACACACACATACACACACTCCAAAGTAAACACAAACAACACACAAAATATATGTATGTATATGGCACATGGTGCGTGTCGAAAATCAAGTAAATATATTTTGTTTTTTTGCCATTTTAGAATCGACACGGATAAATCAATAGAAGAGAAAGACAGAGATAGAGAATGATGTGCAAGTGCAAATATTACGTATACGAACCTTTGGCTTTTTGGCATATTGTCCCGTGCGCACATCGCGAATGGTGGCAATGTCCAGTATGTCCAGCTCATTGTTCTGATCGATCCAATGGAGATAGAATCCCTTGGCATCCACACGCATCGTGACCGGCGTTCCACTGCCCGAGTCCTGAAAAAAGAGTCGGAAAAAGTCGAAGAATTCATGAGATGGAAACTCCAGTCAAAAGTCGAAAACAACAAGTATTATTATTTTTTATTCGAATTGATTCAATTTAACAATAAATTCCGTTTCTTTTCTCTCTTTACGGTTCATTCAACTCGACAGCGCTTAATGAATTTATTGTTGGCAATTTCATTTTCTCAATTGCCCACAAAATGGAACCCAAACAAAATGAAAACAAACCGAAATTGCATTGCTTATTATTTAAGTCAAATTAAATGGAATTGTTAAATGTGCAAAAATGCTGCCAACTCCTTCCCCGCCATCAATATCTGCGCATTCATTCATGAAAATTCACAAAAGTCCACAAGATAAATGCGAAAATTCCTCATCTTGGCCGCAGCTGGCCAACAGAATTGCCTACAACACATGCAAATGGCCAACAGATGCGTAACGACGACGACTCTGATAAAAATGAAATATTTCGTACTTTGTTTCTTTGTTTATGTCTTTTTATGCATATATAAAAATATATGTATTTTTATTATATTTTGTATATATGCAAAACAGACGCCACGAGCCAAACGAAATATGGAAATCGCTAAGATGACATTTAATTTTCTTCAATTGGCGCATTAAATTATGTGTTGAAATTTTGAAATATTTAAAGCAAATACATCAACAATGATTTCGTAGTGCGAGCTAACGAAAGTTTTAATTATTAATTGGTAAATATAAATTGCGTCTTTATTTAGAAAAATTCTTTACTTTGTCAACAACTCTTTTAACTAATATGATTTATTATATTTACTGTCAACAAAAACTAAATTAAAATTTAATAGCTAATATAATATTTAATTATTATGAATAGTATATAAATTTAAATTCAAATTAAATATTAAAAATATACAAATTTGGGGATGTAAAAATTTATGAAATTATTTATTTCTTTTTGAGTGTAGATTTCAACATTTAACTAAATTAATATAAATGCGAGCATAAATTAAATAAGTAGTAGGCAATAAATCAAATTTAAAAAAAATGTATTTATAGTAAAGCATTTGTGTATAATCAAAGAAGATAAACTTATTAACTACCCTCAGAAAAGTTAAAAGAAGTGTCTAATTTTAAATGGAAGAATCGGAAGAAAAAATAAAAAAAAACAGACGGACACAAATAAACGTATATATGTATATATGTATATTAGAGTGGGTCAATTAGCATGGACCAAAAAAAAAAATGCACCAAACGGTTGTCAAAATCGTAATCTACGACGAATTCTAAGAAGATTTGCCTAAGAAACCATGGGTTTACAATTAAATTCGAGCTTCCGATTTTGAGCGAGAAATTTTTCGTATCCTTTTGTCATTTAAAACACGCATAGATACCTAAGCGAGTGCTTAAAAAATATTTTGTTTCACTTAACATTATTTTGTTAAGTATTGAGAATAAATAGTCCAAGTTTCAATCCGATATCTCATCTAGTTCAAAAGTTACAGATTCAAATTGGTCGATTTTATTATTTTTACCATATTACGTATATTTTTGTTTTCACTCTTACTTTTACTTTCCATTTCCCCAAAGTTTTCGAGACTCTCAAGACAAAAGTCAAGTTGCTGTTGACCTGTACAGTGAACCCAGCGAAGTATGGCCATAAGCTTTTTTGGTGGGTATTAATGTTAGGAGCAATTTGGCCAAAATGTGATGAGAATTGGAATAGTCGTAACGAGAACGAGCGAAAGGAGCAGGTGGAGTTCATTATCCTTTTGGCCCGATGTCGATGTTGGTTTAATGAACTCACCAAGGTGCCAAACTGGCTACAATTTCACATCTCCCTTCTTTATCTAATAATTGATATTGAAAACATTAACTTGGTGCTTTTTAGGGGGCGTTTGAGGGTCAGATTGCGTTTACTTTTCACTATGCGCCCTTTCCCCTTTTTGGTATTCAATTAAGCGCATATTTTGCCAAGGATATTTGGGATGCCATTGGAAATGGCTAAGGCAAAGGGTTTTTGAGCAACGCTAATTGGACTACAACAGTTAACCCCCCTCGCCTGCCCTTTTAGCCACCTCTGGCTCGTTATGGCCAAGATATGACCCCACTCGAGTCTTGTTTGGCCCGTTTGTCTAATTACTGTAAACTAATTGAGCCCAAAGTTGTTTAATTTGAATTCAATACAAGCGAAATTTCGTGTAAACCAACACTGGAAATGCCAAGTGGCCAGCGAATCAGCAAATGCAATGATTATGCCCTTAGGAATGACTACAGAAATACCCTGTAAAAAAATAAAAATAAAATAAATAAAATAAAACATAATACCACTTTTTAAAGTTTTAATATTTAAATTTGTTTTTTAATTTTACCAAGTTTTTCAAAATTCAAATTTTAAAATATTTTTTTTAAGTTTTAACGTTTTTTTAATCATTTCTCAAAATTTTTAAGTTATAAAAATTTCTAAAATATACATTTTCAAAACTTTATAAAATAATTAAAATATAATGCTTATTAAATTGAGATTTCATTATATTTAATCAATTTAAAAATTTTAATTAGTTAATTGCAGTTATAATTGTTGAATTTTATATTTATTTTATTTGTTTATTTAATTATTTTTACATTTTCCGACCACATTTTACTGCGAGGGAATCGAAGGAGGGAATCTGTCATATAGATAAAAGATACAAGATACAATGCAAAAGATACAAGATACGAGCTACAAAATGTGGCTTAAAAGGAAATTGTGACTTATGGGCAAAAGGGTTTAGAGGACGCAGATGGCACAAAGATACATAGACAACTACAGTTATAGATACAGATACATTAACAGCTGCAGATACAGTTCGAGATACAGTTCGAGATACAGATACAGAGCTGTCAATCATGCTTAGGAGCCTTCTAATGAAAACATCGAGTTTAAAGTGGAGTTGGCGACTATGCAAATTGTAAAGGGGCACAAATTCAGCTGTTGTCGCTCCAAGTGTGTGTGTGTGTGTGTGTGTTTTCTTCCTCTTCTTTCTCTCACTAACTCTATCTCTATTCCTCTTCCACTCTTCCCCTTCTCGCTCTTATTGAAATAAGCGCCAGCAGCTGCAACTTCAAACTACATGCAAATGATGTCATGACAAGCGGCAATGTCTTAATGATGACCTGCAAGATACTCTGTAATTTGATAAAAGACACCTATCTATAGTTTAGATAATAATGGTAATTCATTAGACAGTCTAATTAGTTTTTAACAATGTGTCAACCTCTTAGCATATATACCCTACTATGCGCAACTGCATGTTTACAGGGTATAAGCATGCTCATCACCTGTACAAAGTTTTTCAAACACTTGAAACTTGACTCTCGAGTTTTCCATTTCTATTGTTGGCTTAAGCTTTAAAGTTTTACATCACTTATTAAGCATACGCAGTGTGGTACTCGTTATTGGGTATCGAGTAATCGGTACTCAGTACTCGATACTCGTTGATCTGCAATCGAAAGCAACAGCTGCTGTCAACTTCACACAATTTCACTCAAGGTACAATTTGGAATGTCGTTTTGGATAAACTGAAAATTAAGATTGATGTGCACAACTCCTTAGAGACACACACATGCAAATTGGTACTTTAAAGTACTCAGTTTAAATTGTATTCCAAATTGAAATAGCTTAGACTTTTCGCGAGACAATCGGAAGAGTTCGGTCAAAGTTATGACAGTTTAAAGACTTTGAAAAAATAAAAAAATTATACAAAATAAAATGAGAGGTCAAACAGCTATCAAAATGACATTTCGCTTGCAAATCTTACTTGTTCTTCTGTTTTTTCCACGACTTTAAACAAATAAAACCGCCAGTTTAGCGGGATTTTGCCCAAACTCGCTAAAATAGAAACTTCCTCAGTTTCCAAACAACAGAAACTACAGATTTATTCTAAATTTCGTTGGAAAGGTATTTTTATATGCTTTTAGGTATACCTTTAAACTTTTTATAAAGTACCAAACTTTTTTTTATAAGAAATTTAAATTTTGTGACGAACGATATTCAATTTTATATAATATCGTTCGTCACAAAATTGAATATTTGAAATTTTGGGGCAGGGAAATGTTTTCGTCACCAAATTTATGCCTCACAAAATGGGTTTAGTGTTGCAATTTGACACTGAACTTGGTGCATTTATACAATTGCGTCAGGTGTTGAAATAAAGTCTCTTAACCCGTAAATTTATAACAATTTTTGGGCTTATCGACAAGTTGATTGACCATCGATGTTACTGGCGATATGGTTTACTCACTATACGATATCTATTAGCTTGAACTGAAAGATTAGATACGCATTGTTTGCTTTTTAATTGGCGACAAGTATGTTGTATTACGCAAAGATCTTTGGCTTAGGATTTTACATTGAAGATTAGGCTGAATTTTATTTGATACACTGCAATCACTTCAAGCAAGAATTTCCGATCATAATCATGACCGTGAGTATGAAAAACTTTCAGTTCAGTAAGTACAAAACTATTTGGGAATTCTAAGCAAGCAAACGCAAAAAGGAGTTAAATGTATATTTAAGAATGAAACAGTCTTAATTTAATGTATATATTTCTTGATTGAGGAGTTTTGTTCATATTTTAATTGTTTAAGGGTCGTTTATGTTTTCAGGAACAATTCGCTCTTAAAATAAGAAAATTAGAGACCGAATCGTTCTTAACAAATTCTCAGTTGAGCTGATAATAGGCGCTGATCACTTGGTAGATCCAGTCCACGTACGAGGAGACGCCAGTGTAGACAGTGGGTCGATTGGCATAGCCACAGGGCATATAGCTCCAGGAGCCGAGGGCCACCAGTTCCGCCGGACCCGAGATGGGCCAATAGACCAAAGGAGTTCCTCCGTCGCCATAGCACGCCTTGACCTGGGCACAGACCTGACTGCGGCTGAGTGGAGCATCCGAGGGCAGCAACTCGGCGCAACGCGTGTGATTCATCAGGGGGGCAAAGGCGTATTGCAGATCCTTGGAGTATTCGCTGTCATCCTCATGGGTTAGTCCCCAGCCATAGGCAATCGCCGTCTTGCCGCTGTAATCCTCGTCGAGATCGGGCAAGGCGATCTGTTGCACGCGAGCCGAGTAGACAAACGACTCGGAGACGTGCAACAATGCGATGTTATCACTGCCCGCTTTGCCATTGAACGACCGATGAATCGAGGCAAAGTCCACATAGCGAATCTGAGCGTCCTTCAAATCGGATCGATTGGAGAGACCCGCATAGAGAGCAGTCCCAATGATGTCGCCATTGAAGTCCTTCAGTTCCTGGACACAATGTGCCGTGGAGAGAACCCAACGCTTGCCAATGATGACAGCGCCGCACTGATGGCTGTAGATCAGAGGCGAGAGACTCATCGATACCAAGTAGGCGGCATTGTCCACGCCCTGCACATCGTAGCCATCGATAATGCGAGACGATCGATCGTTGTTATCGCTGTTATCGATCTCTTCTGCCCGCTTCAACTTGATCCACAACCTCTCGATCAAATTGGCATCCACATCGTCGTAGTGACCCGCCAGCAACTGTTGTAAATGGGGCAAATTAGCCCGGGCATTGGTCAAGGCAACGGCCAAGAGCAACGGCAACAGGGCCAACACTAATTTAAGCCGCAACATGACGTTCTTAACTGTTGGCTACCAAATTTACTTTAAACGCCGCCCGGAAGCACGAGCAGCCCTTTTATAGACGTGTCGTGGCGATTGGAGCTTTACCACGATAATGATATTGATAAGAAATTCACCTAAAAAGAGCGATTAACTTTTAGAAACTGTGAGAGAGAGGGAGAGAGAAAATGACTGCGCGTGGGAGAGAATTTCCCTTTGAATTTAACACCTCTCTGCCCCTAGGGATCTTTTAAGTTTAAATATGCACATCGGACTCTTTAGAAGAAGAACATCTGTAAGAATCTCGATAAATTTTTGTTTTAAATTTTTATTTGAAAAGCATATTATAAAAGTTATTTGTTTCAATTTTTATTATAGAAATTAAAAATAAGTGGTAAATTATGATTTTTAAATAAAAATATAAATAGTAACTTCTATTTTGAATTTTTTTTTTAAATTGAAAAATAGCTTTTATGCTAGGGTTTTTTTAAAAATATTAAACCCAAAGTTTATCGAGTTTTTCATAGCTTTCATTTGCAAACCCTGATCATTTGAATACTAAAAATATTACATTTCTTATACACTTCTTTACGTTAAATATCATCAAATATGTTAGCAAAATTAGAATAAAACATTTTTCTCACATAATTAAGAATCTTTTAGATTATAAAATCTCAGTTGTTCTCAGCACTTTTTTACAGTGTTTAACATTTTCCTAAAATAGTTTGAAATTTACCAATTATTTTACTAATTAAATTTATTTTTTATTATAATTATTCAATGCGTGTTAAATATAATATGTTCATTACTTTATATTTTCAATTACGAGCCCAAACCACTATTAATTAAAAAAAATTAAAAAAATTTTCAAATAGTTTTTCTAGTATTTTTTATGATTTTTCGAAAATTGCTAAAAACTCACTTTTTGTGTGAGAAGTAGCAAAAAAAAATTATAAAAAATACTAGAAATAATATTTTTGAAAACGAAAAAAAATTTTTTGCAGTTACTCTTAGAACTATGTATTTGTAGAATTTTTTTGCATCAAAATATATTTTGTAAAAGATCGATAAAAAAAAGTTAAAATGGAGATTTTTACAAAAATGTGAATCTTTAAATGGGTGCTTAATAGGTTAAGGAAAGTTTTGTGTCATTCAAACGGAATTTAAACGACCTTTTAAATATATTTTTGTTAAATAAACACAATTTTATAAGTACTTTTTGTTCAGTGTTTGTGAAATGTCAAATGCATTTTAAAATTGCTTTTTACTGTTGCATTAATACCTTTTTTGTTCAAGCAAATAACTTTGGTTTCAGCAAATCAAATTGTGGTCTTATATAAAGCCAACAAATTGTAGTAAAATGCTACATTTTTATGTAATCCTTTTTCATGAGAAAATACTTAGAAAACAATAATTTATACGAATTATTAATTAATCTGAAGTATCTGAAGTACTTAATCTGAAGTATCATTAAGTACTTAATTTAATAACTGCTCAATTAATTACTTGTTTATTAGAATACATATATCTCTTTAAAATTCGCACTAAATTGCTTATTAAAACTAACTCTTTAATCCTTAAAACACTTGAGCTAAATTCTATATTCATGCAATTAGCTTAATTAATCAGTTGGCCATTAAAATTATAAATTTCAGCTTTTAATCAATTTGCCATTACAAATATCTCCCTGGTTGTGTGTTTTGCCCAAAAGTTCGCTTTCAAATTGCACGCGGTTTATTATCATAAACGGTTAACTGGACTTTTAAGTGGTAAATTATGCCACACATGGTATTTTCCCGCCGTTGGGCATTTCCATTTCCCTGCCCTATTTTACTGATGTGGTTCTTGTTGTTGTTGTTGTTCTTGTTGCTTTTAAATGTATGAACACAATTTATGCGTTGGTTGGACAAAGTCGAAAGCCCGCAGCGGCGTAAAATTTGCTTTTAATTGGCAAAGCCTGCAAAATGGACACCATTCTCTCCATTCGCCAACAAAAAGGATGTCGAGGACCACAGAATGAGGATGTCCGCTGTCCACTGTCCGCTGTCCACTGTCCGCTGTCCACTGTCCGCTGTCCACTGTCCGCTGTCCACGGTCCATGCTGCGTTTATGTATCCAGCCAAGGACGCGTGTCCTTTATAGACATTCAACATATTTTTAGCGCCCTTTTATGTTTTGTGTGTGTGTGAGGGAGCTTCGACTTTTCAACACGCCTCCTTTGCCCACGCACAGTGGGCAAAAAAGGCTATTTATTTAATTACTTAATGTTAACTAAAAGCAATTGAGCAAAAGTGCTTTTTAAAATTCAAATAAAATTATTACGTTATTAAATCAATATGAGTTTCATATAATTATATTTGTTTTATTTATTATATTATATTTATCAATTCAATTTTGTTAATCTGAAATATGGTTTATTTTCTAGCCTAACTTGAGGTACTTTATCAATCATTTTCTTTAAATTTTTATATTTACTTTTAGACACTTTCATGCTAAAAACAAAACTTAATACTGTGTTGAATGATTTTAGCAGAACAGGGCTGCAAAATGTTGTGAGCGAATCAGACAATAGCGTCAAAAGAATTTCCGCCCTTAAATTGCACTTAAATTGTGGTTAAAATACTTATGTAGCAATATATTTACTACTTTCTTCCATCAATAATAAATTTGCCATTCACTTTCACAAATATTATCGGAAATTATAACTGGTCGCGCAAATCCGACAAAAATCTTAGGTTAGAGTCTCATCAGTTTTGAGGTATGATAAGTTAAAAATTATTTAAAGATCAAATAAATAATTTTCTATTCATCTTTTGATGCAACATTATTCCTAAAGAATTGGAGTATTTTATAAATATTTCGATTTTATACTAAGCCTACCAAAATCAACGATTTATTCTATTCGAATTCAAATTCACAAGCTTAATGTCAAGTGAATTTAAGTTTGTATTAAAATTTGATTTTGTTTAAGCACTTGACCTTGCCACTTTACAACTCCAAATTTTTGTTCATATTGGCATGGTTTTTAACAAACACATTAAACTTCTCAGAATCCAGTTTGAAGTGTTGTTTTATACATATTTTTCCCCATTTTTGCAACGAATGTTGTATCGATTATAATTTCTTACATACACTAAATTTAACTTATCTTTTTTCATCTTATATTAATTTAAATTATTGCTTTACATTTTAGTCTTAGTTAAATTGTCAAAATTAAATTGCTATAATGAAATGAATAAATAATATAATAAATAAATAAATAAATAATGATATAAAATTTTGAAATTTTAAAAAAGACAAGAGGAGATTCTTAGATCAAAAATCGATTTCTTGAGGCGTCAAATTATTTAAACTGTGATCAACATGACATTCCCAATAAAAAATTAATTAAATTGGGAAGTTGGTCTGTTTATTAGTCAAAATTGCCCACTGTGCAACACACACACTTTAAAAGTCGCGTAATGTGAAGAAACTTCTGGGTTTTTTTTTTGTTGCTGAATTTGAAGGACACGCTGTTTAATCGCACGATGACGATGGCGATCGTTTCAGACTTGGATTAGCGATATTTCGACTACTTAATAAACTGATTATCGCAAAAATAAAAAAAAATGGCGAAATTAATTTCATAAATCCATCTGCTAATCTGCGTGATTAGTTTGTGACACGGATCGCCTATAAAAAGCAGCCGTATATCAAAATCACAATCACTTGAGCTGGCAAACTACGCGTAAAGTGAGTCGAAATGAAAGTCTTTACTCTTGGCCTTCTCGTGGCCCTGTTGGTGGCCAGTGCCCAGGCTGGCAAATGGAGCGAACAGTTGGCCAAAGTGGTGCCCAGTTTTCCCACGGGCTTTGTGATCAACGGCACCGATGCCGATCCCCACACCGCCCCCTACATCGTGTCCCTGGCCACCAAGTTCGAGAAGCATTCGCACATCTGCGGAGGCACCATCATCAGCAAGGATTGGATCCTCACTGCCGCCCATTGCATCTCCAATCCCGTGGGCATGAGTGCGATTGCCGGACTCCACAAACGCGCAGATGTCGATGATCGCACTCAGCAGCGTCTGGTTGACTTTGGACGTGTCCACGAGCAGTATTCGGGCGGCGTGGGACCCTTTGACATTGCCATCCTGCACGTCAGCGAATCCTTCGAGTTCAACGCTTGGGTGCAGCCCGCTACGCTGCCCAGTCGCGAGGAGATCCACGAGGGCGAGACCCATCTGTACGGCTGGGGTCAGCCCAAGTCCTACATCTTCACCGCCGCCAAGACGCTGCAGACCGTGACCACCCAGATTGTGCCCTTCGAGCAGTGCAAGGATGTCATGCCGGAGACGGCCCCCTTGGAGGCCAGCAACATTTGCTCCGACTCCCTGAAGCAGTCGATCTCCGCCTGCAACGGCGACTCGGGCGGTCCTCTGGTTGTGGAGCGGGCTGGAACGCCCTCGCAGCTGATCGGCATCGTCTCCTGGGGCTACATTCCCTGCGGTCTGGCCAATCTGCCCTCGGTCTACACCCGTGTCTCCGCCTACGTCGCCTGGGTGGCCAAGATCCAGGATGCCTACTACACGCTCTTCTAAACTTTTTCTTTGGCTTAAAAATTTAATAAACGCGCTTGACTTGAGTTAAGCACTGTTTGATTATACAATTTAAATCGTTTTTGTATTTATTCCTAAGAACTTTAAAGTCGTTTCAGTATTTCAATTAGTATTCAATTCAGTATTTCCTAATTAATCGCATCAAGATCGGATGAATATAACGCAAGTTATGGCTGTTTAAAGTCTTTAAGGCAACCCAAACTCCTAAATGTATGCAGTAGTTTTTTTTAATATTGACTATTACAAATAATAATAACTTCTTTTCTGTTGGAAATATATTTTTAAGTCGTTTAAAGCGTTATTACTTTGTTTAAGCACAGTTTGATTACACAATTTAAATCTTTTCTGTACTTATTCCTACAAACATAAAAGTTGTTTCAATATTTTAATGCTGAACATTCACTTTTATTATAATCAGTTGTCATTCTACTTAATCGCATCAAGATCGGATGTATTTAACCTAAGTTATGGCTGTTTTAAGGCAAGCCAAACTCCCAAATGTATGCAGTATTTTTTTTTATTTTGACTTTTACAAATAATAATAACTTCTTTTCTGTTGGGAATATATTTTTAAGTCGTTTATAGCGTTATTACCTTGTAAACTTTCAATAATCCATCCAATTTAGCCAATTTTACTATTTATGACCTGAGATTATTTGCTAATTTTAACTAGATTAGCTTTGGGTGCAATCGGTCTGATAATTTATGGTGTTTACCTAAGATTACTTTGCACTTTCGTCTAGGAGGCGTGTGCCATAGAATAAATTCAATTTAGTTGCGTTGAAACGCTTCTGGATTGATTAATTCTTTAACTGATTAATCTTTAATCCTCAAGTATTAAAAGCATGGTAAGCATGAGAAGGCAATGATGCATTAGTCATTCATCAACTCTCCATAAATATTATTGATAAGAATACATAAATTTGATTAACTAGACAATTGTACTGTCTATAAATATGAACAAGCAAATTAAGAGGTGTTCACTTGTCAATTGGAATTCTATAGATAGACTATCTATCGTTGACAGAATCGATTATATGAGCTAATAACCGGCAAATAGAATTGAAGAGCTATCTTATGTAGTCCGAAGACTTGATAACTCTTTATCAACTTATATTAAAAAATGTGACGTTCTCCCTTGGTATGAATGTGGACAGATATGTATTAGAGGGGACAACGCGAAAAATATCGCATTCAATAACAATAAGATAAAAAATATTCAGCAAAATATAAAATAAAAACAATTGGGAAAGGCGAGCTCCCGACTTCTTAAATCGGCCATTACTACAGTTCTGTTTGGCCGATCTTGTTGCGATTAAGTAGGATGATAACTTATAATAATTTATAGCTTTAATTACCAAAAAAAATACGTTATATTCTAAAAACTGTGCGTGTGGTGGTTTTTCGCGATTTACGAAATGTAAAAAATATGTAATTTCAAAAAATATAATATGGAAAAATACTTTGCAAAATAATAGAATCGTAAACCAGCGGTAGGCACTAAATCTGAATTTGGGAGCACTACAACAACATCCACAACAACAACCCTATTAGAGTCTACCTAAGTTGGGAGCAGCCGCTGCTCCCGGAGCCACTGCGTGCCCACCGCTGTTTTAAACCAATTATTTTATACTATGATTAAAAGCTGATCATGAATCTAGAATTCCGTTGTTTTGTTAAATTTCGAAACATTTCTAAATAGTAATGAAGTAAAAAAAGCGATGTAATTAAAAACAAATAATATTTTCAGAATCAATTTTTTAAAGTCCAAAATTAAAGTTATTGTTTCCATTGTATTTTCCATTTTGAATTTAAATAACTCGTATTTGAACATATTTCAATATCGATTCCATCCGTCATTCTGAATTTCGAAGATTTCTGGATTTCAAAATCTATTTTCGGTAAGACATTTTCGTCTGAAAGTCAACATCTTTTCCCAGTCTTCCGAGATGAACTCTAAGACAACGTTGTTCATTCATTTAAAATTTTACTTAAGTGCTATTTCAATTGGTACTTCTACCAACATCTCAATCAAAAAATACTCTCAACTTTGTGCTCTTATCGGACAAGGCCAACTGGTTAAACCCAATCTAACGATTAAGCAGAATTTTGATAACTTTAAAGTGTAATCGCGAAAGCGGAAATCTTCTTTCATAAATCCATCTGCTAATCAATCGATAAGAGCACGTGAGCTGACGGATTATGGCCAATATAAAAGCGGAAGACTTGTCCAAACGCATTCACAATTCGCAGTTGACAACCTGAGAATGAAGTTGTTTGTGGTTACAGTTCTCGCCCTGTTGGTGGCCAGCTCCCAGGCTGGCAAGCTGACCGATGCGTTGGTCAAGGCGGTGCCCAGCTTTGCCACCGGATTCGTGATCAACGGCACCGATGCCGATCCCCATGCGGCGCCCTACATCGTCTCCCTGGGCGCCAATGCCGAGAAGCATTCGCACAGCTGCGGCGGCACCATCATCAACAAGGAATGGATCATGACGGCCGCCCACTGCATCTCCAATCCCGTGGGCATGGGCGCCATCGCTGGCCTCCACAAGCGGGCCGAGGTCGATGGCCGTACCCAGAGCCGTGTCGTTGACTTTGGACGTGTCCACGAGAACTTCGGCGGTGGCGTTGGACCCTACGACATTGCCCTGTTGCACGTGAGCAAGCCCTTCGAGTTCAACGAGTGGGTGAAGCCCGCCATTCTGCCCAGTCGCGATCAGATCCACGAGGGCGAGACCCATCTGTACGGCTGGGGACAGCCCAAGGCCTTCCAGTTCACGCCCGCCTCCACGCTGCAGACCATGACCACCGACATCATCAACTACGACGAGTGCCTCGAGCGGATGCCCGAGAACTCCAAGCTGGAGCCGAGCAACATTTGCTCCGACTCCCTGCAACAGAGCAAGTCCGCCTGCAATGGCGACTCCGGCGGTCCTCTGGTCGTTGAGCACGCGGATTCCGACTCCGAGCTGATCGGCATCGTCTCCTGGGGCTTCATTCCCTGCGGCATGGCCCAGCTGCCCTCGGTCTACACCCGTGTCTCCTACTACATCGACTGGGCTGCCAAGATCCAGAGCGCCTACTACACCCTCTTCGATTAATCTTGATTATAAAAACTATTAAATTTTGTTTTCATATTTTCGATTTTTATCATAAAAATTAATAAACACTCTGATTTTTGATCTAAATAATAAAAAGTTTGAATATTAACATATGAATTTTTATTTAAAAATAATAATATAAAATTTGTTTTACATTTTTATTATAAAAATAAAATGTGTTGTCAATTTTAAGAGCACGGATATTACAAATTATTATGAAAACCAATCACTGCTAAAAAGAATGAAGTTCTTCTTTTCGATTTTTATCACAATAATAAAAAATTATAATATTAGCATAAGAATTTTTATTTGTAAATCATATTTTAAAATTTGTACTAATTTGCTGTCAATTTTTAGATCAAAAGAGCAAAATCTTATTTTTTTTTCGATTTTCATCATAAAATTTAATGCAAAACTCCCATTGTTGATATAAATAATAAAAAATGTTATAATATTAACAATAGAAATATGATTTATTTTTATCTTAGTTTTTATTAAAAATATTACATTTTTTTTTTATCAATTTTTAGATCGAAAATATCAAAAAATAATAATATTTTTATATTTAAAAAAAAATAATGCAATTTTTTTAAATTACGATATGTGCATCTAAATTATATTTTTGATTTGCACTTTATAAACAATTGAGCACGATTAGTAAACACAATAGAAATTCACTTAAAGACTTTTTCAAAACGCAAACCAACAGAAACTTTCTGGCAATATCTATGCTCTAAGTGGCAACCCATTCAAGTGTCAACCTTCAGCTGTTAAATTTTAAAAGCTTTCTTAGATTCACTTGATGTGGCAACTCCAAAACAGCAGTTAACTGATAAAGACGAAAGTCTTTCAAAGTCGAGCAGTCTGGCAACGTCGCGACGTTGACCTTGAACTAAGCGTTAAGTTGGCTGCGTCTGCAATGAAACACTTCTCCTGGTTTACAACCGACCACAAATCAAACAGTCCAGATTTCGCAAAAAAACAAGAATTACTCTATGCACTTTGTTTATATAGATTGGTTAAATATACGATGGCCCATAAAGCGAATCATTGATGTTTAAGTATAGAAGATTTACGATCCACTCAACGATCCACAATATTTATTTATTTACGAAAAATGGAACAGTGCTGTCACTTTAGCTATTTTATAGCTAGACTTTAAGGTCCACTATAGCTAAGAGTATAATATATACTCTGTCGAAAATATAATACAAAGAAATGAGCTTAAATGAGAAATATATAGGAAAATAAATTTTGATTTTGTGGGAAATTTTAAAGATTCAGAATAATGTTGAGCATAAGTTTAATCCTTAAGTACACAGAACATATTCTTATTACTCTTTCATGACCTGTGTATGGTATTCATACATCTACTTACTATTTTTGAAGTCTCTAGCTCTTAAAGTCTCTGAGATCACTGCGATCTAAGACGAATATTCAAATTACACAAATGAATTGTAGTCTTTTTTGCAACGTTAATATCCTAAAATATATAAATTCTTTTTTTTTAGCTTTTCTAGCCATTTTTTGTATAATTTGGTTTTTTTGCAGCTAAGCTTGTGGCAACTGAATTTTCGTCTTTATAAGATCAGATAAACATGTTGTGTTGTAATTAGCAACCAAAAATATTAATGTACTTCTATATAAGATAGTTTTCATTTTTTTATTTATTTATTTTTTTAGCTATTTCTAGCCATTTTATTTTTTTAAAATTTTTATATTTTAGCAGTTGAAATTGTGTCAACTCTGGTTTGGCATAGAAAAGTAGTATACAATAGTTTTGATATTTTTTTTTAGCTATTTCTAGCTAAATTTTTATAATTTTGTTATTGATTGTGGCAACACTGGCTTGAGTTTGGCACAGAAAAGTAGGCCAGAGACACTTGAGGCTGGAGGATGGAGGAGGAGATGTAATGCAGTTATTCGACATTGATATTGATCTGGAGTGTTGACTTAAAGCGATCCGACAGAGCTGATAACGATAGAAATAGATATAGATAGAGATAGGGGTAAGGTATTCAGGTATTTAGGTATTCAGGACAAAGACCGCTAAGCAGGATTGTAAATCTCCTCTCAATTGATTAGACATGATGTCGCGACAGTTTGATAAGGGATTGCGATAAGCAAAAGTTGGCTATAAAAGCGATTGAAAATGCCACTGAAGTCAACATAACCCAGTGAGTGAGTTTTGAATCATGAGACAATTTGTGGTGCTTCTAGTGCTGGCCGTGGCAACGGCATCGGCCAATACGATTGGCTGGCCGGGCTTCCCCGAGGGCAGGATCATCAACGGCTACGAGGCCAGGGCCGGCGAGGCGCCCTTCATTGTCTCGCTGCAGTCGGTCCTGGGTGCGCACTACTGTGCCGGCTCCCTGCTCAGCAGCCGCGTCGTCCTCACCGCCGCCCACTGCATGACCTCGAGCAGCTTCCAGGTGGTCGCCGGTGCGCACAGCCGCTCCGACAAGACCACGACGCAGGTGCGCAAGGCGAGCAGCGCCCGCCAGACCGTGCACGAGAAGTACGGCGGCGGTGTCGGGCCCTACGACATTGGACTGATCTTCCTGGAGCAGCCCTTCGATCTGACGGCCCTGGACAGGAATGGCGAGTCTCCCGTTGCGACCGTCGCGCTGCCCAGCTACCAGTTCGAGGCCAGCACCGACGGCGTGCTCTTCGGCTGGGGACGCGACAACTCGGGCTCGCTGCCCGACAAGCTGCAGAAACTGGATGTCGACATTCTGAGCTATGCCGACTGCAAGTCCAAAATGCCGCTGGGCAACAAGCTGGCCGACAGCAACATCTGCACCTTCACGGCGGGCAAAACCGACGGCGCCTGCAACGGCGACAGCGGCGGTCCTTTGGTCACCCGCAAGCCGGACGGCTCCTTCCAGCAGGTGGGCATCGTCTCCTGGGGCTACACGCCCTGCGCCAGCACCAAGTACCCCTCGGCCTACACCTCCACTGGCTCCTACCTCCCATGGATCAACGAGCACTTCAATGACTTTTAAATCACAATCGACTCAATAAATTTATGAATATGCAATGCACAAATCTAGACTTTTTCTTCAATTTTGTTGCCTGTTACCAGGAAATTTGCATTTTAATACCCTACAAATATTACGAGAGAATGCTGAATTTCATTGCAAACACTTCTTTTTTACTACTTTCTTTTCAACTTAATCTCATCCAGATTGGATAATTATAGCCAAAGTTATGGCTGTTTTAAGTGTACACAGTTTACATTTTAATGAATTTTAAATCACAATCGATACATCAAATAAATGTATAATTATGCAATGCACAAATATTTACTTTTTCTTCACACTTGTTGCCTGTTACCAAGAAATTTCCATTTTTATGCCCTACAAATATTACAAAATATTTACTTTTTCTTCACATTCGTTTAAGATAGAACGCAATTCTTTACTTGGAAACCTTTCTTTTAATTATACTGGATATTTCTATCCATTGCTAAGACTGTTTTAAGTTTGCACACTTCCAATACCCTTGAAACTTAAAATGCATTTGTGCAATAAATATTTATTTTAAATTGAGTAATGGGTATCTTGGGGTCGCAATAGTGATATAATTTAAACAAAAAATTAAATATTAAATTTTTTAGAATCATTTAAATTTGTGCAGTGGTTTTTTATGATCATAACATGGTATTAAAATAGCTAAAAATTGTTAATGCAATTATCGATTAATCGCTTTCATAAAAACCTCTTTAGAACGTAAAAATCTAGTGGCGAAAACCATTTTATGCTCCAAAATCTGATATTCAATTTCGTGACGAACGATAGAAAATTGTACATATTTATAAATTATTCTTAGAAAAGTTTTGCCAGTGATTTTTTCATCACAAATTTACACACACCCACATTTGAGACCAGTTCATGAGAGGCTTTCACGAGCTTCGGAAGTAATTAACACAACAGATAAATGAGGGAAGGCACACAGGAATTAATTTTAGTGAATTGCAAAGCGACAGATTTTCCTGATCTTCGATATATTATACTTCACTCGATTCATCGCTAAAAATAGGTAATAATTGTTTAGGCAATCATTGATTTATCGCCTTTTCAATGTATCTTCTAGAAAGCCCCTTTGCCTCTGTAAAAATCTAGTGACGCATGCAATACCATGCCGCAAAATCTGATTCACGATTTTGTGACGAACGAAACTTGATTTTATGTATAAATTATTCTTAAAATAAAAATGTTTTGTTTTCGTCACAGTGATTTGTTCATCACCAATATGATTTTCGATCTTGTGACGAACGATACTAAATGTTATGTATAAATTATTCTTAAAATAAAAATGTTTTGCTTTAGTCATAGTGATTTGTTCATCACCAATATGATATTCGATTTTGTGACGAACGTTACTAAATTTCTGTAATAATTATTCTTAAATAAAAATGTATTGCTTTCGTCGCAGTGATTTTTTCATCACCAATATGATTTTCGATTTTCGATTTTGTGACGAACGTTACTAAATTTCTGTAATAATAATTCTTAAAATAAAAATAGAAGTAAGTTTTTAGTTAACTTGAGGTCAAGTAATGTCTATAAGACACCAACAAACAACAACACAAAAACACTTGCCAAAATGCAAGGAGCATGGCTCGGTATACAGCTGTTTCAAGAGATGCCAATCTCTATCATCAGTACCGTTTGCTGACTTGACCAGCTTCACAGCTATTTTTTCACTTTTGAGAGCTAAAATTCACAACTGGTTTTGGCTTCTCAAAAGTGACATTAGGCTGAGATCGCTGGTCAAGTCAGCAAACGGTACTGATGATAGAGATTGGCATCTCTTGAAACAGCTGTATACCGAGCCATGCTCCTTGCATTTTTGGCAAGTGTTTTTTGTGTTGTTGTTTGTTGGTGTCTTATAGACATTACTTGACCTCAAGTTAACTAAAAACTTACTTCTACAATATAGAAAGGTCACAAAAACAAACATTTTTAAAATAAAAATGTTTTTTTTGTTTTCGTCGCAGTGATTTTTTCATCACCAATATGATTTTCGATCTTGTGACGAACGATAAATTTTTTGTATAAATTATTCTTAAATTAAAAAAGTTTTGCTTTCATCACAGTGATTTTTTCATCACAAATCTGATTTTCGATTTTGTGACGAACGATATAAAATTTTTTGTACTAATTATTTTTTAAATAAAAATGTTTTGCTTTTGTCACAGTGATTTGTCCATCACAAATTTGATTTTCGATTTTGTGACGAACGATACTAAATTTTTTGTATAAATTATTCTTAAATTAAAAAAGTTTTGCTTTCGTCACAGTGATTTTTTCATCACAAATCTGATTTTCGATTTTGTGACGAACGATATTAAATTTTTTGTACTAATTATTTTTTAAATAAAAATGCTTTGCTTTCGTCACAGTGATTTGTTCATCACCAATATGATTTTCGATTTTGTGACGAACGTTACTAAATTTCTGTAATAATTATTCTTAAATAAAAAAATGTTTTGCTTTCGTCGCAGTGATTTTTTCATCACCTATATGATTTTCGATTTTGTGACGAACGTTACTAAATTTCTGTAATAATTATTCTTAAATAAAAATGTTTTGCTTTCGTCGCAGTGATTTTTTCATCACCAATTTGATTTTCGATTTTGTGACGAACGATACTAAATTTTATGTATAAATTATTCTTAAAATAAATACTTACATCGTCCCACTTGATGAACTTCTCGCCATCCTGCAGAGCCTGCGGCACCTCAACGCTGGCCGTCGATATGTAGGTGCCTCCGGCGCTCATCATCTTCACTCCTTTCTTTGTTCACTCGCCTTTCACCTGTTGCCTCTTTTCCTGTTCCTGTTGTTGTTTGTTTGTTGATCCTCTTTTCAAATTGTGGTTGATTTTAAATTCTTGCTTTTTAACTACTCTCGATTTTTAGCCGCTCAGCTGCATTTGCTTTGTTGTTGTTGTTGACGTTGACTTGCATACAAATGACGACGCCATTTGACCGTGTCCTGCTGTTGGTCCTGGTCCTGTTCCTGTTTTCTGACCTCAATTAGACCACAGAGCTGCAACTGTATCTGTATCTGTATCTGTTTTTGTGGCTCGCTTCAACTGCTTCACCTGATTTTCCTGCTGCTGCATTCTGCGGGTTTTTTGCTTTTGCAGCCTGATTAAAATTCCGTTGGTGTGTGCTCTGAATCGGAATCGGAATCTGAAACGCAAAAACAAAGAGAGAACAATGTTGAAATCGAGTGGTATTCGTAACAAAATGAGTTTGTTTTATGCAATGCGTTTCCAATCGACTTTTGTTAGCCATGAAAACAAATATGCAAGGCCTCCTCTGGCCATGACTCATCAATTTGGCCAACACAACAGCAATGTGGCTGAAATACCTTTAAAGCCAAATCCAAAACAGCAACATTGATTAGACTTGAAAATATTTAATGATGTTCGAGTGCGAAGAAGTTTTTATTTCCATTGAAAATGCACAAAGCAAAAGGAGCTAGAGGCTTCAAATTTGGTATGTATGTTTCTATGTAGATCAAGTTTTTTTGGAAAAAATAGTTTAAATTTCTAAATTCATGCGCAACTTTTTCCCATATTATTAATTAAATGGTTTGAAATGTAAAATTGATAAACTGACTGACGTTTCTATTATTTTTTCCATCACTGTAACTAGGTATTTATTTAACAAATATTAATTTTTACTAAAAATCATTTTTATGGATTATTTCCATCTTTTGTAATAAAACTGTACAGAAGGAAGAGGTTTAAACAAGCGGGAAAGGCTATAGTCAAGATCCCGACTATAGGATACCCGTTACTTATTTAAATAAATCAAAAATATTTTTTATTGCATACTTTTAGGCACTCACATGGCTTAAAAACTTAGATCAGCCATTACCACCTTTTTACTTAATCAATCTTAATTTGAAACAAACTTGATCTGCGTGAGGCTTAAAGAAGTCTGTAATTTAGTTACTCTAGATCCAGATCTAGTCTCTGAGATCTAGGACGGATAGACGGACGGGCATGGCTAAATCGACTCGGTTGTTGACGCTGATCAAGAATATATATGCTTTACAGGGTCGAAGATGATTCCGTCTCCCTGTTACATACATTTCAACAAACCATTATACCCTTACTGACCATTTTCAATGGACACAGGGTATAAGAATAAAATAATTATTTAACTAAAATAATGTATTCAATAAAAAAGATCAGTCGAGAACTAAGAACGGGTCTCTTAGTAAGAGTGTCGAGTATTTTGCTTTATTCTTTTACTTGATATATAAGTTTGTTTGTCGAACCATAATGCTGATAATTTCCCATCGTATGATCAACAAAAATTCAGAATTTAGACGATTCCAAGAATCTCGGGTCAAGTCGGGTCAAATCAAATAATCTAACAGACAATGTACAAATGCAGATGTGTATTTATATAATTATATATTGTAGCAGGACAGAGTCAATACATATATGCACAGACATTACGCTCTCTCGGTTGCTCTCACGGCTGCTCTCTTGATATTAGATATTCCTTCATTCCCTCTCATCCTTGCATTAAGATGTACATACACTAGCTTGTAAGAAACAGCCACGGGTCGGTCTTGATCGAGTGGTCGAATAAAGCACATATACCGAGAAACATTTGCCTTCTACAATATACATTTAAAGTACACAAATCGTATCGCTATCAGTAATTCAAATTTTAAAATTCACTTCTTCGCTTCAACTTAAATTCTGACTCAGTCAGTCTTCTTTGATATTCGGTTAAGAAAAGTCGCAACATGTTGCAGAAAATATTTTATATAATATTCATATTGAGTACATTTACTTTGTACTCTTATGGAATTCACATATCCGAATATAATGAAACGAATTTTCTTCTTTCAATAAATGCTCAACTATCCGAGTTAAGGTAAGGATCGTAAATATTGAAATGTTCCTAAACTAATCAATTTATTAGGACGGGACAGGCAAAGTTGACAAATGAAGTTGCCAAGGATTCGGATGTACAATTCATTAGAGCAGAGATCGAACGACAGAAGAATTGTGTACTCGACAAGGAAGTGGATTTAAGAGCAGATATTCAACTGTTCAAAGCGGATATGCAGAGTCTTAGGGCGGAGTTGGAACAGCAGAAAAAATATATACTCGAAAAGGAAGCGGCTGTCCAATCTCTCAGGGCTGATAATCAAGTGTTTAGAGCGGATTTGGAACAACAAAAGAAGTGCGTAATTGATAAGGAAGCGGATATCCAATCCTTAAGAGCTGATATTCAAGTTTTTAGAACGGATATCCAGAGTCTTAGAGCAGAGTTAGAACAACAGAAGAAACTTGATAAGGAAGCGTACATCCAATCCTTAAGAGCGGATCTAGAAAAGCAGAACAAAGATGTCCTTCAGAAGGAATCGCATATCCAAGCTCTAGGAGAGGAGGTGGAACGACAGGGAAAGTTGGTAGAGGGACTTGTTAAGGAAACAGATAAACACAGTTCGTGGTTTAGCACACACAATTGTACTGAGGCCAAGTTAAGTGGGATCCATGACATAGTTATCCCCAAGATAAGTAGTCAAACTTTTAAAGCTGCCTGCGATGCTGGAGGCTGGACGATTATCCTGAGGAGGTTGGACGGAAGCGTCAACTTTTATCGCAATTGGAGGGAGTATAAAAATGGATTTGGAAATCTAGATGGCGAGTTTTTCTTAGGTTTGGACAAAATCCATGCGATGACTGCAGACAGCACTCAAGAGTTACTGGTTCTTCTCGAGGACTTTGAGGGAGATCAAAGATTCGAGACTTATGATGAGTTCGCAATTGGCAGCGAAGATGAACAGTATAAATTACACAAGCTGGGCAAGGCCAATGGAACAGCTGGGGATTCACTTAAATGGCATCGTGGCAGGAAATTTACTACATTTGATAAGGATAACGACACTTCGAATGAAGTAAACTGCGCCGTTCGCGGCACTGGTGCCTGGTGGTATTTCGCTTGTCAGCACAGGTAGGATGTAATGTTAATTATTTCTTAGAGCTTCGTTAATTAACTTGAATTCTTGCAGCCAATTGACGGGAACGTATAAAGACAATGAACACGCAAAAGGCGTCACTTGGGAAAGCTTTCGGGGACACAGGTACTCCTTGAAAAAAGCCATTATGATGATTCGACCCAAAAAGTGAATTCTCAGTCGCTACTACATTTAACCCCTTCGATCCCAACGTTGCCTAAGAGCAACTTCCACTGTTTAAGGGATACTGTAAACGATTCAGATGGTTCACTATAATATCGGACAATACATGTGTTTACTGCAAATGTGAGAAAATAAAAGTACATTTCTAGTTTATTTTATGAAACGACCGAATCGTAAATTTTCTGAAAATTCTATATTTAATTCATTCATTAACTTTATTCATTTAACTTTTGAATAAAATCAGTGGAAATTAGTTCTATCAATAAATTCTCAGTTTGAAGTTTGCAATCGACAACA
>JBAMBJ010003685.1:0-44837 GCA_037043495.1 Drosophila recens | reverse complement strand
ATCTTTTATTATAAGCTTTTATCCTACTTAATCGCAACAAGATCGGCCAAACAGAACGGCAGTAATGGCTGTTTTTTGTTTCAAGCAATGTACGTGCCTAAAAGTATGCAATAAAAATTATTTTATATTTATTTTAATGAGTAACAGATATCCAATAGTCAGGAACTCGACCTTTAATATTTATATTTTTTTATTTTATTTTATTTTCCTGAAAAATCATTAAAAGGGTATTCAATTTTCGGTGTACTCTATTTTATCTGCCATTTACCATCTGGTTTATGGCCAACTGAAGGCAAAGAGCTCTGCTGGCAAACACATTGGCAATGCCGCCGACGCCAAAGACTCCACTTCCCCCTTTCCCCTACACCCCTGATCTGGAATTACAGTTCCCCACTCCCCACCCCTTGTTGGCGACCCTCCCTCGTCTGTCGTCGGTCGTCGGTCGTCTGTCAGGTAGCTGCCCGTCCAAATACACATATACTTATAATTATGGTTCGTTAACCTGTTTCTTTTCGGCCAAGTCAACGCCGATCAACGTCAACGTCAACTACAAAACTGGCAACTGGCAGAGGGAAAAACTGAAGCTGGAGGCCGCTTTATGAATGTCGTTTATCATAATCTTATCAACAATTCACATTCAATTATAAATCAATCAAAATTGCACCATTTTCATTTATTTTCATTGGATTTTTTTGTTGTTTTGCCGACACTGTGGCACGCTTTGGGCTTTGAATATGGATTTGAATTTGATTTTGAATTCGGAATTGAGGTTTGTGTTCGCATTTCGATTGGGATTTTGATTTAGATGTCGGCTTGATATATGGCAAACACTTGGAGCTCCCACGTTTAATTTGAATCAAGCCTGTGAGTGGTGTGAGGAATGTGGCAAGTAAATTATGGAATTCTTCTATTTGAATAAATAATATTATGAGCTGGCGAATTGAGTAGAAAACTGAAGAATTTTAGAACCATTTTTATATTTGATTCTATGAAATTAAAAACAAATAAAAGTCTTTAAATTAGACAAAATCGAAACAAATAACTTTTTGATTTAAGAGTTTGTTCAAAAGAAACTTTTACTATTTATAAATAAAAATCATTTGGTATTTAATTCTTTGTATGCTAAAAATAAGACAATAAATGATTATTTATTTAGAACTTGTTATTTAGTATTTAATCATAAAAATGTTTTCTGTATTCGGCATATACCATTTTTTCATGAATTAATTCTTAAGGTATTAAATGATCAGAAATTATTGCGTTTTCAGGCTAAAAATAAGACGATAAATGATAAGTTGTTTTATTAATTTGTATTAGATCATAAAAATGTTATATACAATTGACATACAATTTTTTTTCGGAATTAAATATTAGGTATTAAATGATCAGAAATTATTGCGTTTTCATTATTGCCAGTTTAGTGCTTAAAAGTATTAACTTAATTACAGTTACAAAAATGTTATCCAAAAATTATTTTTATTTTTTAAATAAAATGCAAAATAATATATATTTTCTATAAGTTTGAAGTTAAGAAAATTAAATTCAGTTTTTTAAGTTTGGAATTTATTTTTCTTAAGCCCAAGCTAAACTTCCAGTTAGAGTGAAGATTAAAGGAAAGAAAAAGTTATACAATTATTTAATTACTTCAGATCCTATGGACAACTGTCAAAACATTTTTTAAAGCTTCGTTTATAAATTGAATTTCTTAGGAAAGTGTAAAATCAAAAACCCAAAATATAATATCAAAAGCAGTTCGATCAATTTATTTTAATAATATATAAAATCCGATGATCATTAATAACCTTAAATGCACATTTGTGAAGAATTTCAATTTTCTCTCTTTCTCTCTCTCAAGATGATTATCCCTTATTATGTCTAGAGATACTATATCTTAATATATCTTAATATATAAAAATAAAAATCATTCAATAAATTATTAGATATATCTTTTTTTTGGAGTGTCCCAAATTAAGTCTACGCCAAAATAGTTCTTAAAAAAGTACATTAAAAATTCGAATGATACGCATTGCACTCTACAGTTGTTGGGACTTTTTATTAGTTTTGCAGAATGCTGTGGTGCGTGAATTTATCTCTTGAAATTCGCAATTTAGTTTTTGGATTGAACAACCCCCCGTGGATGCTTATAAATTTCGAACCCTCGTCGATGATCCCAGTTTAATCAGGAACACGCACTCCCTCTGATTGCAATCAAGTAGAACTCTGTGTCTCTCTCTATTATTATCTGACGAATCTCAACCAAAACTTAATGCTTCATTAATTTGCATTATTTGGAAATGGAAATGGCAAATGGAAATGAAAAATGCTCGAGTGGTTGACCAGAAATTCGCAATTAGAAAATAACCGCAAAATTTCCATTTTCTATCAATACGAATAACTGAAACTGAAATTGAATGGAAATTTCAATTCACATTTACATTTGAGTAGGAAAACAGACAAACAGAACAGATTTAAGAACTTTAAATTGAGTGCAGAGAAAAATTTAATTTTGGTTAAATATCTTAACAACTTTTATTGCGTATTCTCCATGATATTATCTCAAAGACTTTTCTATTGTTATTCTAATTGCTAAGTACATTGAAATTGAAAACGAAACTGAAACTGAAACTCAAAACGTTTTGAGCCCACTCATTTTATTTAAATTTGTAATTTGTTTCGTTTTGTGTTTGATTTTTAGCTTGGAAAAGAAGTTCACTTGGGTTCAATTTTTTGGCACAGCCTTGAGCTGAAAATTTCTTGTAGTTGTTACAGTAATGAAACAAATAATAGAAACGACAGACATTACTTTTTTTCTTTATCACACTATTATAAACATAGGATTTTAAAATATTATCAGCATTAAACAATTAATAAATATTAAGATGATTACATTATATGTACAATTTTAACTTTAATTTTAAGATTAATTTAAATTGTAGTTTAGAGCTTCAATTATTTTTATTATGATCTAAATTACATCATTACTAAAATTACAAATTGATAAAAAGCTGATTATGAATATTAATACTTTTCTAAGTAAAAATTATTTTTTTTCCAAGCAATTTTAAAAATACAAAAAAAAAACAACGTTTCTCTTAGTTTTTCCATTACCGTATGTGGGAGCTATCTTCGTATAAAATGACTCAAAACAAAGTTAAAGCAGGACCGTTCCCATCTTCAGCTCTAAACTGTAAAGCAACCCACATTCAAGCACTCACACTCAAAGTACTCATAGATACTCATACAGAAACAAAACAAATTAACGTTGACTTTTGTTTTGGGGGTTCTCAAAAATACTTCTTGTTGCTAATTAATTAGAAGGTGTGCTCAGGTGTGTCCAGGTATTTTTTTTAGCATACGCTCGAGGCGATGACAACGTCGCCGTGTTCTTTTCAGCTCCATCGTCATCGTCATCAAAGCAAGTCAAGGCCTGAATTCCAAGTTCGCGATGAGGCAGCGCCATCAAAAGTCTATGCAACGAGCCTTAGGGCTTGTCAATTCATAGGTTGTATACCCTGTAACTACACAAATGAAGGAAGTGGGGTATATTGAACAAACAGCAAAAAGATGCAACTAAGACTAGTTTATTTCCTTGTTTAAGGAAAGAGTATTATTTGAAAATGAAGAAAATTTTTAATTTTATAATATTTTTTTATTTTTTATCCTTTTAGTTTAAATATAAATTTTTATATAATTCATATTAATTTAATATCGCGTTATTTTATATATATTTTAATTTTTATTTATTTTATTTTCATTTTAAAAATGCAACTGCTTTCAGTTGACATTAAAAAATGTAATAAAAAAGTATATAAATAAATAAATAAATGAATAACGAAATAAATAAATACATAAAAAATAAATACATAATAATAAAGAAGGAATAAGTAGAAAATTTAAAAGTTTTGATTTGAATTTTGTTTTATTTTTTCTCTCATCCTAGGTCTTAAATTTTTAAATTTAAGTTTTTCGTTAATATTCAAGGTATTTATTATTTAAAATTGCACCGATTTATATTCATTTTTAAGTTAATTATAACACTTTAATTTTCAAATTTTAAACAATTCGAATAAAAATGAATTCTTACTCCAGTTTTCAAGCGATTTGACTAATGTTTTTTAATATTCTACAATGTAGAATTACATCTAATTAAATATTCTCAATATTCTAAATATTTCATAAGCAATTTTCGTAGCACTTTAAAACTTTTAAAATCTAAATTCTAATCAAAATTATTTTGCAAATTAAATTATTAAAAATTCTCAATATTTCATAATAATCCACGCAAAAGTTATAAAGTTAATGCATCTTTTAGTCTAACATGTTTTTCTACATTTTTGTCAGGGGTGTGTTGTCATTAGGCGTGAATATATTCATACAAAAATATGAATATATGAGTATGGATGAAAAACTTATTTTCATTTTGCATAAAAAATGCATATGTGCTTGAGGGGTCGGCACAGGGGGTCAACGTAGGGTAACAACAGTACAACAGCAACAACAATGCCAGTCTAATTTAATAGAACAGAAAAAATCAAAGCACATTTTTTTTTATAGCACTCCAGTTAAGGCTGATATACATAGGTTTATTTTCCACATTTTTTATGAGTTTTGTGACAGCGAATTTTATGCATTTTCCTACTAATTTACTGCTGTCCTTAATGATTTTGAATGCAGGAGCTGACGGAATGGGAATAGAAATAGGAATAGGAATAGAAATAGGACAGAAGCAGCTGCGTTTAATTAGAGCAAGTTGTAAACTGAAGAGACAACGCATAACATCATAAAATCACCTTCATTTGTGTCACAACATCAACGGAAAGGAGTGAGAAATTAGACGAGGGATTATTTTTTTGGGTCGTTCGTTCAATGATTTTTATGTGCACGCATTTTACGAGCAATTATGCAATACACTCGGAAAAAATAAATCAAGGTTTTCGTACTAAAACTGGGTATATATTGAAGTACAAACGAACTCAACAGCTGACTGTGATCGAAATTTTAAAAACTGTGAAATCTTATTTCAAGTTCAAATTTAGCAATCTCAGAAATCTGATAATAAGATTTTTCTGGCTTATTTTAAGTACGATTTGGTATTAATTTTGGTCTGTTAAAGATCGAATCATACTAATTTAAATACACAAAAATCTTGAACTTATTCCAAAATGTATTTTTATTCTAGTACAAAAGATTTATATATTTAAGTACGTTTTAATCTTGAAAAGAACTTTTTTAATTACATAAATATCGCTACAAATTTTAAAATTTATTATAATAACATTAAATAATAGTGTTTTTTGTTGGTAACTCGATGTCACCTTTTTGCGGCTAGAAGCAGTTGAGAATTCTAAGGCACAAGCATGAAAAAGAGAACTTTAACATTGTTTCACACTTAATAAAAGAATAATGGCACACAACTATCTTAATATTTTAAACAAACATCAAAACTTTATAAATTCAAATGCTCAATTTTAAGTTAACATATTTTCTCTGAGTGTATGGGCACGCGCTCAAACTGAAACTGAAACAGAAACTGCAACGGAAGGAAGTGTCTCTCTTGGCCAGCTGCCACACAGGAGGCGTAACCCTGACACGCTTCGACAACAACAACAGAACAACAACAACAACAACAGAACAACAACAACAACAGCACGTCAACAACAACATTTGAATCGAAGCGTTGCAAATGCCGTTGATGGATTACAACGCCTCTTTTTTTCACTGACTGTCTGTTTGTCTCTTCACCTTTATTCCGTATCTCAGGACACCCTTTTTTGTCGGTTGCCTTAGTTTTGATTTGTGACAAATTATTGTAGTTGACATGCGTGGCAACTCTGCTGCTGTGACGCGGCAACTCTGCGACTGCGCGCATTGCACTTGAAAATGTCGCAACACATTCGTCAATTGCATTTTGAGAAATCGGACTCGGACTCGGATTCGGAATCGAGAGAGAGACACTTTTAGAGGCGTGTGCCGCGATCTGTCAAACGTCATTAGAGTTGAAATCTCTGGAGACAGGCGGACGTGCATGACATACAACCGATTTAACCGATTCAACGTTACGCTTCTCCAACTCCCAACGACCTTCCCCTTCCCCTTGCTTGTCTTTGCACACAGAGAAAAACAAATGGGCTGATATTTGTTATACTTACACACTGAGTTTGTGTCACATATTAAAGTCATGTTGGAGTTAATGATAAATTCTTTAATAATATAAAAATCGATGTCTTAAAATTCGTATAAGTAATATTCGTTTTATACTAATTATGATGTAGGAAGTTAATTAAAAATCGAAGCTTGAGGTTTAAAAAATTTAGTTTTCGAAAAATACATGGTGAAAACTTGCATTAAAAACGCGTTCTGGCAAAAGAAATACTTGAACGAAATTTAGAATAAATTTAGAGACCAATCCATAATAAAAATGACATTCAGGATCAGTTTTGACAAAGTTAAGCTAAAAAGTTAGTCTGATTTTTTAAACTCCAATTTACAAGTAAATTTTTTTGTTCATTTTGACATTCTTTCTTACAAAATCAAGTAAACATGACTCAAAGACACTCTCAAAAAAAGGGAAAAGCAGCAAAAACATCAATTGCCTCGCCCTCGCCATTGGCCAGAGAGACTTGAAACATCATTGAAGCATCAGCGGTAGATCTATAGCTACTGTGATGAAAATATTTATAGAAACGACAGTCATTTTGACACTTTAAACAAATTTTAAATAACATGATAAAAAGCTGCGCCTGAATATAGAATTCGGTTGTTATGTTAAATTATGAAACATTGCCAAATGATTATTAAGTAAAAATTATGAATCTAAAATATTGGTGTCTAAGCTCACACAATCCAATATTGCTGCAAAACACGAAGTCAAGAAAACGTTTTACTGCTTTACACTGATAAAAAGAAATGAAAGCATATTTGAACTGTCGCATTTGGCAGTAGGCGACTCAAAGAGAGCAAAGCAACAGTTGCAGTGTATGATAAAAGTTTAGCGCTGTGCGGTCTCTGCTCATTAAACGACTGACATCGCAAAGGATCAGACGAACAGATGCTTCGTGAGAGAACAAGAAGCCGAAGGCGCGTTTCGGGAGAGAGCAAGACGCTGAGCGTGCTATTTATAGAACACGCAAACTCTCTCTCTCTCTCTGTACGTGTGTCGGCTGCGACGCCGGCAGAATTATGTGCTTGAGCATTTTGCACACCACTAAACCAAAAATTAGACTTAAACATACCAAAATTAAGTTATCGTCTCTACAATTTGTTCCATCACTGTATATGTAACCATAGCTAGTAAATTTCGCTAGACAATGCGCTATAAATGCTGCTCAATGTGATAAAGCACTAGGCAGGCCCATAAAGCAAACTGGGGAATACCAAGCAGACACAGCTCTCAACTGGACAGCACATCACATAATCATAATCTTAATAATGATCTTAATAATGAGCATCTTCATTATCATTGGTTGCCATTAACATGTGGGCAGCTGACTCGTCTATCATAATTCCAACTTAAACAATACTAATTTCTTTACAAAAGACTTTAAATATCTGAGTTTATGTCAGACCATAAAAAGACTATATACATATTCCATTTACATATATTTCTACTTTATTCAGATACTTAAAATTTGCCATACCATAATAAGATTGTATTAAATTCATATATTGGTGTTTTAATAACCAATATTTGACATTGAAATTTTACGACCCAAAACTGATGATAAAAGATGACCATACTGATAAATGAAGTTTTTAAATCGTTTCATTGGCATCTCTTTGAGGGAGTGAGAGATATTAGTATAATAATATTCATTTGTAACGTTTGCTAGTAAAATTCGACCCTAAACTCATTTGTAAAGATCTCCGACCTAAGGTATTAATCTAATGTATTATAAATCTAATTTTGTCACGATTTTGTTGTTAATAAATAAATAAAACTATGATGTTCAACTATTTAGCTATTCATTTAATTTTTTTGCACAATTCTAACAGATTTTCGAATAGGATTCGTTAATCAAGAATGTCGAAAAATAACAAAATTGAATATCATTTAATAACAATGTTTTTTATTGGTCACTTGATGTCACTTATTTGTGGCTAGAACCACTTGAGAATTCTAAGGCGCAAGAATGAAAAATAAAACTTAAACTCTGAATATTTGTTTCTTCCACAAATAATATTAAATAAATTAAGTTACATATAAATTTGTAAGACATGAGAAACACATTTTTGTTAAAAGTTGTTAAATTTAACTATTTGTTTATGCAATCGATTTTCTACTGTTTTTTTGAGCAACTCTGGCACAAATCTAACGGATTTTCGAAAAGATTTTGTTTATCAGTGTTTAATTGGATGAATTTGTTAAAAATGAGCAACAAATTTGTTTAATACTATGAAAATAGTATCAACTGTTTAAAGCAAATTTAAGAAATTTCCACCCAAGATTGTTTGTCTGAATTTCACTTTTAAAATATATCTTTAGCTCAGTTTTTGCATGCAATACACACACTTCCAATTATTGCTTGCTTCCTTTTTTATCTTTTGCCCCTGTCGATAACTTGATATTGATATTGGCAGGAGTTGTGTAAACGCCCAAAAAGTAAAACAAATATAATTTCGCAAAATAAATATGAAATTATGATTGCCCAACACGGCGCATCCCATGGCAGCCTTCAACCCCCTCCCCGATTCCCGCATCCTCAGCCCTGTTGAAAAGTGAAACACTTTCAATAAGGCAAATAAATCAATCCGAACAAATTAACCACGCTCCGCTTTCACAGTTATCACAAATAGTATACGTCGCTAACCCTTTTCCCCTCATAAAACTGTCAGCAACAGAAAAAAAGGGGTAAAAAATAAATGATAAAATATGAAACCTTGTTTTTTTTTCTGCTAAAAGTATCGAAAAATTAATTAAAGACGCACTGTGAAGAGCAAAAAAAAAGTGAAAGTTCAATGGGATGCCAGGAAAATGAAGCAATTTCAATTGAAGCGTGGAAAAAGTGCAGCAAAATTCCATTGATTGACGCTTGATTTGAGGCAACTCTGATGCCAGGGTTAGCCCCCCCGACAGACAGATAAACAGCTGCCCACAAATTGTTGCGGTGGTAACTCTGGCGGCAAACTAAAGCGATTACGATTAGAATGCCGATACTGATGACGATTACATTCGATTTTGTGGAAATGAAACAATTTTGCATGGACTGAGGCCTAAATAAAGCCACAAATTCAAATCCTGCCCCGAACAAAAGGGGCCTGCAATTAAAGTGAGGGAGGAAAACTGTGAGGGAGTGAGGGAGGCTGGCAGAAAGGTCCCTTAATTACAGGGCCATTGTGTGTGTGTGTGTGATGGCTTCTCATTTTAATCCTGTGTTCATTGTTTGCTCTGATTTGCTTGTTTGTACTCGGCATGTATTCATTTATTCATTTGAGTGCATTTATGAATCAATGTCCGAAACTCTGCGAAAATTGGAACTGCAACTGCCTTTTGAGCTGTCAGTTCGCCCCGAATTCGAATTTGTTTGCAATGAAGTTGTCAGCACTGAATGCGAATCGCATTTCAATATTTCAATATTTCAACGGTCGACAATCGACAATCCAACGTTGGCCAAGTTCCCGAGTGCGTAATTTAAGCCCAAATTGACCCAAAAACCATGTAAGTGTAATCTAGGCGAGTGTGCTTAACAGCCAAATATCCTGTACCCATAATAAAAAGCTTTAAAATTTTTAATTAAATATACAATTTTATATTTTGTAAAACAATTTGATGTAAAACTTTGAAAAAAAAAAAAATTAATAAAGTTTTATTCTCTATTTTTAAGAATTTAGGTTTCGTATGCATTATACGAATAGTTGAAAATTTTTCAAAAATATTTTTGCTAGTATTTTTATAATTTTTTGAAAACTGCAAAAAAGACACTTTTTGTGTGAAAAGTAGGAAAAATGTGTTAAAATCGTAATTTTTAGAATTTTCAAAAAATTATATAAAATACTAGCAAAAATATTTTTGAAAAAATTATTTTGCAATCACTTTAAGAATTGTTTGAAGAATTTTTCTGCATCAAAATATTTTTTGCAAAAAATCGAGGAAAAAAGTTGAAAAATTTACTTTTTTTAAAATTCAAAATTTTCGATGGGTACTTAATGGGTTAAAAAAATTTTTACATCATTAGAACGGGACTTAATTGAATAAAAGATTAATGTAAGAATCCAGAATCAAAACATCTTTATTATACGCAAATTAGACAAATTTATGCTGTATGAAGACATTAGTGGTTCACTGTATATTTAACGGATATCCGAGCAATTGAATGCATATTCCCTTTTTAAAATACCCTCTTTCAAATTTCTAAAGTTAACAGGGTATATTAATGTGAACAGAATAGCGTTGAAGCCCAGACCCGACCCAGGCCCAAGACAAAACTATAATCGACACCAATACCAAAAGCAACTAAGTAAGCCAAAGCAATCCATTTCAAGACTGAGACTGAGATTGAGACAGAGACAGAGACATGAGTCGTAAGCTGTGCACTTTATCTATGGAAGTTTGCCTGCCAAGTTGCATAAATAATCCGTGCAGCACTTCAAATTGATAAAGACAATTTACAATTTAGCATATATATGTATAATATAGACATAGACTGCGCCCATCTATTTGTCAGACTGGCAGCCAACAGGCATCAATAACAGACAGCGATTAGTAGATGCAGAGAAAGAGAGAGAGAGAGAGAGAGAGAGAGAGAGAGAGAGAGTGAGAGAGAGAGAAAGAGGAAGAGGGAGGTAGAGAGAGAGGCAGCGAAGAAGTCTTCCCTCGGCAATTCAAACAAATCAAATTGGAATCATTTAACTGTCGACACTTGCAGCAGATTCCAATTCAAAGTCTACTAAAAAAAAATAAAAATAAAAAAAAAAAAACTGTGGGTTGGGGCATGTGGCACACAAAACAAGACACTTCGCGATGCAGAGTGGCATCTGGTCTCGCCCAACCAATGAAAACATAAGAAGGATAAATTCAATCCGACAAATACTCTTAATTAATACATTTAATAAGTACAAGTACTCAAAATATATTTATAGAAATAACAAAATTTAGATGAAAAACTGAATACAAATTTGACAAAGTTTTAAAAGTTACAAATTATTTAAAAAATCCAAAATTTCGCTAATTTTTCAATTTTTTTTGTACTAAATTTAAATACAGAATCAATTTGGAGATCAAACAAAACTAGACATTGTTCATCACAATCACAAAAATGTTGACAAAATTATGAGTGCCCAAACTTTTCAAAAATATAAAATCGAATATTTTCGAAAATATTTTTATTTTGCAAGTGAACTAAATTTAAATACAGAATCAATTTGGAAACAAAACAATAATCAAAAAGACATTGTGCATCAAAACCATTTAAATTTTGACAAAGTTATGAGTGCCCAAAGTTTTCGAAAAAATGTTAAGGGGTAAGCATGTCCAAAATCGATCATTTTCTAAAATTTGTATTAAACAAACATTGTTTATCAACATTTCTTGAATTTTGACAAAGTTATGAGAGTTGAGCTTTCGAAAATATGATAAAATTGCCGAAACGGATAATTTTAAAAAAAAATATTTTAAATTTTTTAAATGAACTAAATTTAAATACAGAATTAAATGTTAGGTCAAGCTATTATAAAAGTACAAATTTTTCGTCAAAATCGCATAAATTTCTAAAAAAACCTGAGAGTCCAAAGTTTTCAAAAATATTAAACAAAATCAAAAATTTTCGAAAATATTTAAATACAATTTATCAATTATAAAATGTAATAAAAAAAAATAAATTGAAATATAGAAACAATTGTTAGGGCAAAAGATGTTGAAAAATACATTGTGCATCAAAATCATCTAAATTTTGACAAAGTAATGACCGCTCAAAGTTTTCGATAGTTTAAAATTATGTTAGTGCTTTCTAAGTGTATTTTTTCTTCGCTGCTCTATTGCATGTTAATCTCCATTAAAAACTTATGCTTTTCTCAAAAATCGTTAAATTCTCTTAAAAGAATTTACACAGATTTGTTAATAATATTTTTAATAAAATTTACACAAATTCTTTCACTTTACTCTACCAATTTAACACTCTTTTGTAATATATTAGTGATAATACCCGTTTTACAGTACACTTTTCCTAAGCAACAGAACTCACAGTTTGATTATGGTGCCTGTTTAAACTGTTCAAATTTGCAAATGTAAAATCGACCCACATATGATGTTGATTGTGTCGCTGGAGCTGATGATGATGATGATGAAGGTTTTTGTTTGGGTGGAAACTGGAAACTGGATGATGCATCTGATGGAGTTGCTCAAGTGGAAATTACTTGGCTCCGTCAACGGTCGATGACTCCAACAACTTGGCAATCAATCAATTCAAGTGCCAAAGCCGCCATTTCACAAAATTATGAAATTCTTTGAGGCGGACATCCTGACACTCAGGTTCAGTTCAGTTCAGTTGGTTGGCAAGGCATCCAGCTGTTGCCAATTATGTCAGGCTGTCGTGTTTGTAATCAAAACTGGTTACCTTGACATTGTCCCCACCATCTTAATAACTGACTGACTCACTGACTGACTGACTTGACTGAGCCAAGAGTTGACTCGCTTTTAACTGGTCTTGTCTTGTATGTGGCCTCAATTGGGTCAGTGGGTTCCCCAGTCTAATGGTCATACATACTATCTATCTTTCTATATAAATTGGATTAACACACTGGGACGCCACCTAAACAACAACTAACTGCAATTTGCTGTAATTAAATCGTGCCTTGCACTTAAATGGCACTTTTAATGGTGTAATATCATTTGTGCGCTTTTAATTTCTATTTATGTCGCTTTGGCAATTTCTCTGCTTTAAGTTTTTTGCTTTTAATTGCAACAGTAAAACGATACAAGCTACACTCAGCAAAATAAATCAAGAGTTTCGTACTTAAACAGGGTTTTTCCATACCTGTTAAATAATGATTAGTAATATGAATAATTAGTAATTAGATTATTTTTGTTCAAAAGTCGAACTAATAATTAAATTGCGATTATTTTCGGTTTTGCCCAATTATTAAATGATTCCGATTACAAAAAATCCAAAATATTCTAAAATGATTACAATTATTCAAAAATAATCAGAAAAAATCAAAAATAATATTTTTAGGTATTCGGAATATTTTTAATTTTTTTCTGATTATTTATGATAATTTTTGAATATTTTTGATTATTTATGACAATTTAGTAGAAATCAAAAAATTTTAAATTTTCACAATCAAAATAATCAGAAATAATCAAAAATAATCCGAATACTCAAAAATAATTTTTTTGATTATATTTGATTTTTTCTGATTATTTTTGAATAATTGTAATAATTTTAGATTATTTCTGATTTTTGTAATCGTAATCATTTAATAAACACAAATTTTTCAACAGTAAATTATATAGTCCCTACGATTTTTTCCAAAAATAATTTAATTGATTTGTAATTCTAATCGAAATTTTACAGGTGTGGTTTATTCAAGTAGAAACTTTCGAGTTGGGAATTTCCAAAACTGAGAACAAAAATCTTATTTAAAGTTTGCTTTTTGCTATCCCGGAAATCTTAAAATTAGATTTCTTTTGTGAAACTTTTATTACATTTTGGGATGCATTTAAGTCTGTACATACTCGTTTAAGTACCCAAAAATCTTGAAATTATTCATATCCATATCCATATTTAAGTTTGTTTCAATCCTAGTTTAATTACATAAAAATAACGACAAATAACAAAATTCAATACCATTTTATAAGTGTTTTTTTTTGTTGGTCACTTGATGCAAACTTAGTGCGACTAGAACCAGTTGAGAATTCTTAAGCGCAAGCATGAAAAATAAAACTTAAACAAATTGTTTCATACTTAAATTAAGATTAATAGCACACAACCACCTTAATATTTAAAAAACAAGGAATTATAAATTCAAATATTTAATTTAAGGATGACATAAACTTAAGAAAAGAACTCCATAAGTCGAATATGTCCATAACTGTTAATCTTTTCTTTGGATAATAGTTATTCGAGTTAGGGAAGTTCGACTGTACTTATTTTCTCTGAGTGTATGCAACACTTGCAACAAAGCTGAACTCAATAATCTAACTGACTCACGAGTCGTGGAGTGACAACCGCTTGATAAACTGTTTGCATTCAAATCGCCCCCAGTTGACGCCTTTATCAATTTGGTGCTGTGTGTGTTGCCCACCAAAAATGTCAAATGCTCTAATGATTAATGCGTTTTAGAACTTAGATTTTTAGAATTATATTTTTTGGTAGCATTGGGAGGGTCGACAACTCGAGTTCGAGTTCGAGTTCGAGAAGTTAACATATTCAATTTTCTACTTAATCAAAATGCATTCAAAATATGAAAGGGAGCAACATAAATATCTATACGTCTGTCTGTCTGTCTGTTTGTCGGCTCTGTTTAGTTTATTTTAAGTTCAAACAAACTAATTTATCATGCCATTAGATAGTGCAGTGCCAGCCTTGAAGTCACTCTCCAACCATATAAATAAATAATTGGCCTAAAGGGGTCGCCCAAATTAGGCCTTGACTTACCGGCTACTTTAGAATTGATTAGAGCCTACAAACTAAAAGTGTGTGTGTGTGTTGCCCCCAGGCAAATGGGGCGTCTAAACGACCATTTAACAGAACTTTCAGTATAATTAAGGCGGATTATAGACACTAAATGTTCTTTTGAAATTTTGTTTTTCTTTTTTTATAAAAATAACCTTCTGAGCTATTGGGCTACTAAAAACTTATTTAGTTGAATTTTCGTTCATCTTAATTGCAACTTTCAAGTACGTGCTTGATTTTAAAATTGTTTTCAGTTTAATAATAACTGATGTGCTTTTTCAAAGCTTTTTTGAATAAATTTCTGATAATTTCATATTTCTCTCTTATTTGTTTATTTAATTTTGTGCCTGAAATACTTAAGCACTTAAATACCATAATGTGCATCAAAAGTTTCTTGGAATTAGTTTTAAGAAGAGGCTAAATGGCAAACAATTTCCTTTGCTTTCAAGTATTTAATAAATAATAATACTTTTTATATTTGTTGAATGAGATTACTTAAGGTAAAATCACTAGACATTCAATCAAAAAAACACTTAACTTAAAATTGACATGATTGATAGGAGAAAAATAAAATTATTCCTGCTGTAAGCTAGCACTATTATTAAAAACTTACCTTTTATATTTTATTTCGTATATAAATTTAATGTTTTGTATTACTATTAAACTTAATTTTTAAGTTTGTTGCACTTCTACTTGTTTTTAGGCTATGAGGCTGATTATTCCATAGTTTAACAGTACTTGTAATTAAATGTTTTTAATGTGTTTCTAACATTTATTAAGATATTTGTTCTTCTCTTGCATACAGTTGAAATATCTATATTAATTAAATATTTAAAAAAAAATAAACACTATATATAAAATAATATTGCTGACTGACTAGGAATAAATAAGATTTTTAAACCTATATCCTAAGAAAAAGTCAAAACAACAACTTGAGTTTTATTTATGAGCAAAAAAAAAAACTTAAAGAATAATCATTTTTTCATGAGTTCTATTGTTTTGCTCAAAAGAAATGATTATTGATTTATTTTTACTTTGTGAGTAAATAAAACTAATTATAATTATTATGATAATAAATTTATGATTTAGTCCGAATCTAAAATTTGTTGCTTTTAAGCTCTTTTCATATTTATGCAAATTTTACCTGTAGTCAATGAGACGGCGCTGAGCTAATTGGATTGTTGTCGAAACGAAAGACAGTGGCGCCAAAAGTAAGCAAACATCATCGTGGCTAAAAGCAATATGAAATATTCCCACTCATCCAAACACTTGACATTTCGGGCATTAGCATTTACATAAATCATATTGACTGTGGCAATTTAAGAGGCAGCGTTAAGACTAAAGCCAAACACGACAAATGCCAATGATCGGATGAGACGATGATGATGATGATGATGATGTTATTGTTAATGCTATTGCTGCTTCAAAGTTATTCATATTACTTGGCAAATTTGCTGTTGTTGTTGTTATTGTTGTTGATACTCCCATGCCAAAAGGTCACTTGCAAAAAAAAAAGGGGAAAAAAGAAAGAAAACAGTCTCGGTCTCTCGGTCTCTGAGCCAACTCGACAACAACAATAAACATAATAATAAGTGCGAGCCTTAGAGACGAATGCACAGTGGGAAAAAGCATATAAAAATATGATAGAAACAATTTTCTTCTTTTAAATTTTTAAATTGCTTTGAAAAATATATTTTTTTTTTATTTTACATCTTTTACTTAGTATCTATGCAGAAATGTTTTAAAATTTAGCAAAAAAAATGGAATTCTATATGCATGCTCAGCTTTTTATCATATTATTAAGTAATTGTTTTAAAATGTCAAAATTACTCTTTTTTCTACTTTTTCCATCACAGTATTTAATTTTTTAATTTTTTTTAACCACTAAAACGATAATTTCACTTATTTTGATTATTTCTTCAAATTTTGGTGATCTTTTTTATTTCCTTTTACAAATTTTTTAACTAAATATAAATGTAAAAATCAATGAACCTTTAATAAAAATTACACACTACGAAAGTTCTATGATTCGCATACATAATACACATAGAGAAACTAGACAGTATAATTTTTATTTTGAATATATATAAAATTTATGCATGTTATTTTAGCCATTTTGCCCACTGTGATGGTAGTTAAGAAACTGAAAAGGAAACCGGTTGCTCCTTGCGTGGTGACTTCCTGGCGTTCGTTATTGACTTTTGAGTCGCCCCTTTTCCATCTCATGTTTCGAATTTTCGCATTTCAATTCAATTCCATTCATGACATTTGAAAGGCAACACAGGCAACTGGTAACTGGTAACTGGCAAAAAGGCAGCAGCCCCTTGGGCAGCGTCGTCTTGAAAATCAAAGTCAACACAATACGGCAAATTATGGCATTTCCTCCTTGACCTTTGACTCCCTTCCCTCCCTCCCTGCCTGCCTGCCTTCCTGTTCTGCTCCCTACACCTTTTGTAGGTGCTCAAGTTATGCAATTACGCGCCGCATTCACATTCTCAATCGTTGCGAATTTGTAGGCAATTAGGAGACACCAAAGCAACAGCAACTAGGGAACAGCTGCTACTATAGATTCGAGATGGCCGCGTGACACGAATTGAAATATCTACTCGTATATATAGAAAAGTCCATCTTTTGACCTAATGACTGTCTGACCATTGTAGGGCAGTGGTGTACATACTCACACAAGCAAACATTGCGTCTGTGTACTGAGCAGCGAAACACAAAGTCACAAAACGTTTTACTGCTTTACACTGAAAACATGAATTGCAAGCATATTCGAAGAGTCGCATCGTTACAGCTGGCAAAGTAAAGAGAGCAAAGCATTAGTTGCAGTGCATGATAAAAGTCTAGCGCTGTGCGGTCTCTCCTCATTGAACGCAGCTCAGCGACTGACATCAAAAAGGATCAGCCGATCAGATGCTTCGTGAGAGAACAAGAAGCCGAAGCGGCTCATCGTAAGAGAGCAAGACGCCGAACGTGCTATAAATAGAACACGCGTATTCTCACTCTCTGTACGTGTGTCGACCAGGCTTGCCAATTTAGCTATTTTCCCGACAGATTTAGTGGGTTGCAACTGGCAAATAAATATAAATATAAAAATATGGTACTGTTTTTAAGCATTCTGTTATTTTATTTCTACCTTCTTTCCATTCTAATTCAGAAATAAAATAAAAGTTTGCTAAAAAAAGTTGAACCAAAATTTTTATTATTTCTTTAAAATTTCGCTATTTAAATCTGGTTTTTTTTTTAACGGACTAATTTTGGCAACGCTGGTGTCGACTGCGATGACGGCAGAATTATAAGTTTTTATCCCATGGGATAAATTTTGGCATTTTAGACAGTTGGACCTACATAGAAGACTGAAAATTTAATACAACATAAATGAGAAGAATTTATTTTGTTGCTTGCGATTTGTGAATTTTTGAATTGTAGGGAGATCAAATTCGGGTTAAAAGTTCGCAGTACAAGGAAATTGCTTAGTACGAAAAGCTTCATTGTTTTTAGTGCTAAGTTGGATTAATATATAGTATAGCTAACATAGAAACAGTCGGATGGCAATTAACATTCAGTGTGAATATTTTTGGGGTTTTTTCATAAGTATATCTTAAGTAAACTTAAAAATTAAGGTTTTCTAAATCCAAATCTGGCATTTTTCCACCAAACATACACCTAAAATATTCCATATCAAGTCTGTAAAATTTCCCATTTTCTTTGCTTTCTTTGTCTTATTCTTTTTTCTCTTTCCATATAAAATTCTGATTTTAAACTTAGGAAAAAATAACTTTTGCAATTGAAAGCTTCGTGAAAACCTGTTATTAGTGGTAGAAGAATTGCAGAGTTAAGAAAGCGAATAAATTTAAAAAAAACCAACAAAATCAAATAATTTTTATTGCTTGTAGTTTGATATCGTGACTCGTTTCTTTAGCGTGACACGAGACACGCGCCTAACTCTTGTGCTGAGTCAGCAAAATGGGCTGATAAAAGTTGCCTTCGAAGGCGTCGGCAGTCATAAGTGCGTGATAAGCATTTTGATTTATGCTAACTGGGAAGTCACACACACACACACACTCGGAGAAAGATAAATAGATACACATGTGTGTGTGTATTTGTGTTACAAGCAAATCCTTAATTGAACGTTGCAAGCAAACTAATTTTATGGCATATTAGCAGACCATTAATTATCACAGCGTTATAAATTTTAATGTCGATTAATTGCTGCCAAAACACAGGCAACAACAGCAGCAGCAACAACAACAACAGCAACAATTGCAACAAATGGCAAAACATAACATGAAAGTCGTGTCTCTTGTTGCTGCTGTTGCTGCTGTTGTTGTTACTGTTGTTGTTGTTATTGCAGTTGCTCCATGGCTTAAATACGAGAAAGAAACCAACGAACCAAAGCAAAATGGCAGAGGCAATTGGCCAAAAAGGCTTCCTGTTGTGCGTGGGCCGATTTCAAAGATGCTGTTGCCACTATGGGCAAAATATCGACTTTTCTTGGCATTTACTTAATATATGAGACCTTAAAAAAATCGAACTATGCATATAAAACTCTTGGTCCTGACTGCGAATCAACGTGTAGGCCAAACGGTTAAGCCTAGAAAGCTGAAAATTTCACACAAATGTTTTGAAAAACTCGAACTATAAGTGGTTCAAATTCGTGGGCAAAGTTCATGAAATTTCTTAGTATGAAAAACTTTTATGTTTCCTAACATATCTCAAGCAAACTCACAGATTGTATATTTTGGACTGCCTGTTATATCCTAACCAAATTTGGTCCAAATCGGATCACTATATCGTATAGCTGACATAGGAACAATCTGATGTAAATTAACCTTTAGTATGAATAACTTTGTTGATTTCTGAAACATGTTTCTCTTAATTTTTAATTCCAAATTACTTGCATCTTTTAATTGTTATCATAAACATAAAGTAAATATTATCAAAATTAAATGTGAATTTTATTTTTCATTTTAAAATACTAAACTACACAAAACTTTGTATTCCTGCCAATAAAATCAGCTTTTCACCCATTGTGCATGCCGTTGACTGTAAAACAAGACTTGGCCAACAGCAGCGTCATCAAATTCGTCGCACGCGTCATAAAAACCAAAAAACTGAAAACCTAAAAAGCAAAAAAAGCTGAAATCAAAGCCAAGCGAAAAGCGATTTGAGGCCAGACTGAAGTTTGAATTGCCTATAAAAGCAATCAAAGCACTTGGCAAAATCAATGAGATAAATATGTATGTAATGTTCAATAAAAAGCAAAGTGCAATATGCTAAATAACAGCATAATCATCTAGCTATTTCATACTATCTGAAACTATTAATTTTAATTGATCACTATTTTATACCATCTTTCTTTCACACTTCCTATAAATTTCTTGATTTCAATGGTGAAGCTAAAAGCTAACACATCTTACAGATGTAATGCTTGAATGCTTTCAAAGCAAACGTTTTGACTTACATATTCATGTACAATCTACAGAAAAGTTCAGTTAACTTCAGTTAACAACACTCTCGCTTTTTTTCTCTCCATCTTTAATGGCAACTAAGTTTTAAATAAAATGTACACTCAAAAAAAAGCTATTTTGAGCTTTAAGGGTTTTTTATTGTTATACGGATTAATTATTCCTTACGGAAATATTCAAAAGAAGAGTATTATTTTTGATTCATTATCGGTCATTTATTTTAAAATTTATAAGCTGCTTTAATTTAATTATTTTAGAAACTCATCTGAAATTCATAAACAATTTTCTATTAGAAAATTCTGAATTTTTTGTGAATTTAAATTTGGATTTAATATCTAACGAGTTAAATATTTAATAATAAATTCTTTATACAAAATTGACTGTCAAAGATAATAATATTAAACAATTAATTCGCTTATTACTAGAATCATTAAAAATGATTTATTGATATTATTATATAAATTGAATATCCATCAAATTCAATCTATTTGACTTTTTATTTGATAAATTCATTAAGTGATTCATTTAATTATATATAAAATCAAATAAATTAAATATACAATAACAAATTAAGTGTCACCAATTGAATAATTAATTAATTTTTATAAAATGATTTATTGTCGAATTATATATATAATTATTGCATATTGAATAACAATCTATTATTGATTGGTGTGTGTCACCAATTGACTTTTAATGGCCAAAAGCCGCATTATCGATTCGTAGGTAGCGCATTTTTTAAGTCCAAATTATAAACGCATAACTCTTTTTTTTGGCCACACAGCCGAAATGTTATTTATGTTATTTTGATTGCACTTAGTGAGTGTATTAATTTGATTATAATGGTTATATATGCGGCATAAATAAACATTTTTTTTTTGAATGAATATTTATGTAAAAAATGCGAGAGAAACTTTGGGAGCAACCTGCGACATTTGTGGCCCATAAATGTCGCATAAAAGTGTCTCCAATTTATTGAGTCGCCAGGTAAGATACAGTTAAGGCCCAGTTAGGCATCGGGTAACTTCCGCCAACAACCCACACTTATCATCATTAACAGCATTACCATCATCATCATCATCATCATCTCCATCATCATTTACGCTTTGATGTGTAGCGAAGTTAGTCGATAAACAAATTCGGGTTTTAACTTAAATCAAATTGAAACTGAGACCCAAATCTCTCGTAACTGCCGCTCTGCTTTATGTAATGAAGAGCTGTAACCAAAATATTTAAGACCCGTCTATTTTTCAGTATTTTATTTAGTTAATTAAGTGTTTTAAATTTGTTATTAGCCGCTTTAGTGCTCAACTTAAAAAATCAGTTAAATTAAAGAGTGATGCAGATTAAATTTGGCACTGAGAAAAATCACTAAAAAATATAGATGATATTGAATAAAGCCCTATAAATCAAGCCTTATTTCATTTGCTTTATTTATTTACTTAATGTCCCCCAAAATCAGTCGGATAAAAAATATTATTATTCAACATCTAAAACAAAAAAAAATATTTTTAATTTAATAAAATTTAATTTATATATCCAAATAAAAGTTTAAAAGTCTGGGGGAAATTAAAAAAATGCCCACTGTTTTTTAATTTAACTTTGCTCTCTCCTTCTGACCAAGAAGTTCAGTTAGATAGATAGAGAAAAAGAAATGAGGGAATTTCAATTGAGTATATTCAAATTTGTATACAGATTCGAAAATGGGATAAAGAATTCTGGCAAAACACTAAATTTTGCTAATGGAACTGTTTTCAATATTTTTGGTAGTGGTTAAGAATTTACTTCTTTGGCCGTATCATCATTACGGCTTTTTTCAGGGAGTATTCGAATTCCCGAAAATGGTACCAAATGATGCCTTTTTGGTAGCCATTGTCCTTATACGTCCCCGTTAATTGGCTGTAAGAATTCAAGTTAATAAACAAAGCTTTGAAAAACATTCCATCGTACCTCCAGTGACAATTATTGTACCACCAGGCGCCAGTGAATGACTCGGCGCAGTTTGCTGGGTAATTATCATTATCCCGATCATATGTGGAAAATTTCTTGCCACGATGATAAGAGAGAGAATTACCAGCTGTTCCATTGGCTTTGCCCAGAGTGTGTAGTTCATATTGTTGATTCTCGTTGCCAATGGCAAAGTCATCATACGTCTCATACCTTTCATCTCCCTCGAAATCCTCGAGAATTACGAGCAACTCCTGTTTCCTACCTGCAGTCAGAGCGTGAATCTTATCCAACCCCAAGAAAAACTCGCCATTCAGATCTCCGAATCCCTTTTGGTATTCAGTCCAATTACGATAGAAGTCGACGCTTCCATCCATCCTCTTCAGGATAATCGTCCAACCTCCTTCGCGAGTTTCCGCATCACAGGCAACTTTAAAAGTTTGATTACTAAACTTGGGAATAAGTATGTCATGGATCCCATTGGATTTCTGCTCGCGACAATCGTGTGGGCTAAGAAGTCTATCTATTAACTTTTTCTGTCGTTCCTGCTCTGATTTAAGCTGTTGAATATTTGTTTCCTTATTAGCTTCATCCTCCTTCAGTAGTTTTAGCTCCCCTCTTAGAGATTGAAGATCTGCTCTAAGTTGTTGAATACTTGACTCCTTATCAGCTCCATCTTTCATCTGTTTCTGAATTTCATATTCCTTATCAACTCCATCTTTTATCTGTTTCTCCAGCTCTGCTTTAAGTTGTTGAATATTTGTTTCCTTATTAGCTTCATCCTCCTTCAGTAGTTTCAGGTCCCCTCTTAGAGATTGAAGATCTGCTCTAAGTTGTTGAATACTTGACTCCTTATCAACTCCATCTTTCCTCTGTTTTTCCAGCTCCGCTTTTAGAGATTGAATATCTCCTCTTAGAAATTGAGAATCCGTTCTTAGAAATCGAATATCCGATTCCAGCTCGGTTCGAATAGATTGAACATCCATGGCCTTAAGAATATTATCCAAAATCTTTTCCTGACGATCCTGAATTTTCAAATCCTTAACAAGTCCATCTATCAACTTGACGTGACGTTCCTGCTCCGCTCTAAAAAAAGTTTAGATTGGAAACAAATCGATACTCAGAATCTTACCTCATTGATAGAATTAATTTAGTCTCATTATATTCGGACACTGCAATTGCCTCAGAGAGTGTTGAGAATCCACATATTATAAATAATATGCAAATTGTTTTCAAGAACATTTTTGCAACCGATCTTTACTGAATGCCAAAGAAAACTGATTGAGTTAAAATTCAAAATGAACAGAAGAAATGATTTCTGAATCAAATAACGTTTCCTTATACATATATAAAATGTCGCGTGAACAAATTAATAGAAACGATATTTTTTATGTACTTTTAAAATTGCTTCGGAAAAAGTATTTATTTCTTTTAATTTCATAATTTTTACCTTACTATTTGGCAATGTTTCAAAATTTAAGAAAACAACGTTATTCTTTATTCAAGTGCGACTTTTGATCAATGTGAAAATGATTGCAATGTGAAAATGATTCTCGCTTCTATTAATTTTTCCATCACTGTTTATTTATTTTTACATTTTGATTTTCTCTTTGATACAATTTTTATCTCATATCCGATCGTTAATAATTTCCAAAAATTCAATATGTATTAACATGAAATCATTTTGAATAATTCAAATTTATACATATAATGTTAAATATAGATTTGAAAAATATCAATTGTAAACGCTCTACATTCTTAACAAATTTGGTCAAAGTCGGATTACTATATCATATAGTTGCCATAGGAACAATCGGAAGCAAAATAACCATTAGTATGAACAACTTTTTTGTTTCTTAAGATATCTCAACCAAACTCACAGATTGTAGGATTGGGGCTGTCTCTAATATTCTGGCTAAATTTGGTTAAGGTCGGGTTACAATATCATATAGCTGCCATAGGAACAATCTGATGCAAATTAACCTTTAGAATCAAGAGCTCTGTTGTTGTATGAGATCTATTTTTAGAAAACTCACACATTAACTCTTCTTGCTAAATTTTGAAATTTTCCTCAAATTTAGCTTTTTCCCGCCAAATTTAGCTTTTTACCGCCAAATTTAGCTTTTTCCCGCCAAATCTAGACTTTTCCCGCCAAATCACTTAATCTGACTTTTAGCCAAAGTTCAATTGCAAGAAAGAAACATTAATACCGCGGACAGCGGAAGTTAAATATTTCCGTTTTTTTTTTACAAAAAATGCTATATTATATAAATTTGTTTAAACGAACTACTAAGGACCTTCTTTTCAATTTGGCGAGCGAAGCGAGCAGGGGACGGACCCCCTTATATTGTATTAATTTGTTAAACCGGACAACTAAAAAGTTCTTTTAATTTTTTGCGAGCGAAGCGAGCAGTTTAAGTTTAAGCTGGACAACAAAAGACCTTCTTTTAAATTTTGCGAGCGAAGCGAGCGGGGGTTGGCGAGCGAAGCGAGCAGGGGGCGAAGCCCCCTAGTATTATATAAATTTGTTAAGCCGGACAACTAAAGCCCTTCTTTTCAATTTTGCGAGCGAAGCGAGCGGGGGTCAGAGCTCCAATTTATTGAGTCGCCAGGTAAGATACAGTTAAGGCCCAGTTAGGCATCGGGTAACTTCCGCCAACAACCCACACTTATCATCATTAACAGCATTACCATCATCATCATCATCATCATCTCCATCATCATTTACGCTTTGATGTGTAGCGAAATTAGTCGATAAACAAATTCGGGTTTTATTTTAAATAAAATTGAAACTGAGACCCAAATCTCTCCGCTTTATGTAATGAAGAGCTGTAACCAAAATATTTAAGACCCGTCTCTTTTTCAGTATTTTATTTAGTTAATTAAGTGTTTTAAATTTGTTATTAGCCGCTTTAGTGCTCAACCTAAAGCGCGAAAAATCAGTTAAATTAAAGTGTGCCGCAGATTAAATTTGGCACTGAAAAAATTGTCTAAAAAATATAGATGATATTGGATTAAGCCCTATAAATCAAGCCTCGTTTTCTTTAGTTATTTACTTAGCGTTACCCAAAATCAGTCGGATAAAAAATATTATTATTCAACATCTAAAACAAAAAAAAGTTTTAATTTAATAAAATTTAATTTATATATAAAAATAAAAGTTTAGAAGTCTGGGAAAAATAAAAAAAAAATGCCCACTGTCTTTTAATTTAACTTTGCTCTCTCCTTCTGACCAAGAAGTTCAGATAGATAGATAGAGAAAAAGAAATGAGGGAATTTCAATTAAGTATATTATAATTTGTATACAAATTTGAAAATGTGATAAAGATATCTTGCAATACACTAAATTTGGCTAATGGAACTGTTTTCAATATTTTTGGTAGTTCTTTGGCCGTATCATCATTACGGCTTTTTTCAGGGAGTATTCGTCACCCCGAAAACTGAGCCAGTAAACGCCCTTTGCTCTTGCGGTGTCATTATATTTGCCCGTCAATTGGCTGTAAGAATTCAAGTTAATAAACAAGGCTTTGAAAAACAATAACATTTCATCGTACCTCCAGTGACATCCACTGTACCACCAGGCGCCAGTGTATTTTTCGGCGCAGTTTCCCACATCCCAATTATCATTGTCCCGATCAAATGTGGAGAATTTCAGGCCACCATGAAAAGAGAGTGAATCACCAGCTGTTCCATTGGCTTTGCCCAAAATGTGTAAGACGTATTGTTGATCCTCGTTGCCAATGGAAAATTTGTCATAAGTCTCATACCTTTTATCTCCCTCGAAATCCTCGAGGATCACAAGCAACTCCTGTTTCCTACCTGCAGTCAGAGCGTGAATCTTATCCAATCCCAAGAAAAACTCGCCATTCAGATCTCCGAATCCCTTTTGGTATTCAGTCCAATTGCGATAGAAGTTCACACTCCCATCTAGTCTGCTTAAAATAATAGTCCATCCTCCTTCACGAGTTTCCGCATCGCAGGCAACTTTAAAGGGTTGATTACTAAACTTGCGAATAAGTATGTTATGGATCCCACTGGATTTCGCCTCGTGACAATCGTGTGGGCTAAGTTGCTGGATATTTGACGCCTTATCAACTTTATCTTTCATCTGCTTCTGAATTTCATATTCCTTAACAACTCCATCTTTTATCTGCTTCTCCAGATCTGCTTTAAGTTGCTGAATATTTGTTTCCTTATTAGCTTCATCCTCCTTCAGTAGTTTCAGGTCCCCTCTTAGAGATTGAAGATCTGCACTAAGTTGTTGAATACTTGACTCCTTATCAACTCCATCTTTCCTCTGTTTCTCCAGCTCCGCTTTTAAAGATTGAATATCTCCTCTTAGAAGATGAGTATCCGATCTTAGAAATCGAATATCCGATTCCAGCTCCGTTCGAATAGATTGAACATCCGTTGCCTTAAGAAGCTGATCCAAAAACTTTTCTTGACGATCCTGAATATCCATTGCCTTAACAAGTCCATCTATCAACTTGACGTGACGTTCCTGTTCCGCTCTAAAAAACAGTTTAGATTGGGAAAAAATTAATTTTTGAAATCTTACCTCATTGATAGAATTAATTTATTCTCATTATATTCGGACACTTCAATTGCTTTAGAGAATGTTGAGAATCCACATATTAAAAATAATATGCAAATTATTTTCAAGACCATTTTGCGACCGATCTTCACTGAATGCCCACGAAGACTGAGTGAGTCAAAATTCAACATGAACAGAAGAAATGATTTTTGAATCGATTTGCGTAAGCTTCTATATAGGTCACATATATACATATGTTCATAAATAGTCGCGTGGACAAAATATTAGAAACGATATTTTTGTTCGTTATTATACCCGTTCCTTAAAAATTAAGTAAAAGGGTATATTGCATTCGTTGCAATGTATGTAACAGGGAGAAGGAAGCATCTACGACCCTATAAAGTATATATATTGTTGATCAGCATCAACAGCCGAGTCGATTTGGCCATGTCCGTTCGTCTGCCACGCCCCTTTCCGCCTCCGTAAATCGCGAAAAGCCACCACACGCACAGTTTTCAAGATATTAGGATATTTTACTAATTACCGTTAGCTACTGCTATTACCTATCATACTATTAAATCGTAACAAAATCGGGCCAATGGAATGGTGGTAGTCGCTGATTAAAGCTTAAAAGCAGTGTAAGTGCCTAAAAGCATGCAAAATAAATATTTTAAATTTAATAAAGTAAGTATCCTATAGTCGGGAGCTCGACTATAGCCTTTCCCACTTGTTTTTTTTTGTTTTGAAAAAAAATTTTATTTAGCTTCATAGTTTTAACTTAGCTAATTGGCAATGTTTCAAAATTTAACAAAAAAAACGGTTTTTTATATTCATGCTCAGCTATTGATCATATTATTAACTAGTCGGCGGTGCTACAGTCGAGCGGTACTCGACTGTCGGAGACCCCGTACTTATTATAAAGATATCTCAAACAACAAAAAGATTTTCATACTAAGACTTTATTTGGACTGATTGTTCCTATGGCAGCTATATTATATAGTAATCCGATTTCAATTAAATTTGGTCAGTATGTATGGGACCATCTTTTATGCATATTCTGTCAGTTTGGTTGAAATATCTCAAACAGCAAAAAAGTTTTCCATACTAAGACTTGATTTTCAACTGATTGTTCCTATGGGAGCTATATGATATAGTGGTCTGATCCAAAATCTAAAACTAACTCGATCTGCTTGCAATATAGACGAACCTACATACCAAGTTTGGAGTCTCTAGCTCTTATAGTCTCTGAGATCTAGGCGCTCTTACAGACGGACAGACGGACAGACAGACAGACGGACAGACAGACAGACGGACAGACGGACATGGCTATTTCAACTCGGCTGTTGATGCTGATCAAGAATATATATAAACTTAATGGGGTCTGCCACGCCTCCTTCTACCTGTTACGCACATTTTTTTTTGTGACAAAGTTAATAGACCCCTTTACTTTTTTAAAGTACGGGGTCTAAAAAGTTAATATAATAATAGTTTAAAAAAATGTGGGGCATTCAAAAAATGCCAGCTGTCTTTTAATATGAACTCTACTGTTTCTGTTTATGATATAATATGAATTCTACTCTCTCTCTCTCTCTCTCTACTTTGGACCTTGTCTAATTAGGCAGTGTAGGGAGAAAAGTGGCAAGAATTGTCATGGCAGCTGCTCATTTACCCCCTGCCAAGGTCACAGCCACGCCCCGTACTAAAATGCTAAAATTATGATTGCGCAAATTATGACAGCTCTGAAAATTTCTCAACTGAAAACCATTTATTAGCTGTTCCAGCTACGGAATCCGATGGGAAAAACAACACACACAGTAAAACATCAAATACAACAAAACAAATCTATAATTTTCATGAAAAAAAGGAGGTGGGTTAAGAATTTATTGTGCCATGCAAATTTATGACAAAACATTCGAAAGCCGTGCAGAAAGGTAAACAATGCATATAGAGCAAGTTGAACTCCTCTAAAGGGCGACGGTTTGGAACGTGGCCCAATATAATTTAATTATAATTTCGAATGCGTGCAAAATTTCGAAAATTGCGAAAATTGTAGACAAAACAAAAAGGGTTTTGTATCCTACGCGAATAGGCAAATTTTCCGATTTTACAGCCAAGGGAAAGGGAGGTTTGGTTAGGGGTAGTAGCTACCCCTAGAGCAGTGGTGTCCAAACTCACACAATCATAAATTGCGCCTGTGTGCGTGGCAGCGAAACACGAAGTCAACGAAATGTTTTACTGCTTTACACTGAAAAAATGAAAAATTCGATCTGTCGCATCGCTACATCAGAGAGATCAAAAAGCCGAAGACACACGTCGTGAGAGAGCAAGACGCCGAACGGGCTATTTATAGAACACGCGTATTCTCACCAGTGATGCTAAATCGCTTTCGCTTGAATTTCACTTAAATTTCATACAAATTTGAGTGAAGTTCAAACGAAAGCGATTTCTGCGGCACCCCCGATTGTCTGATTTTTAGCTGTTTCAGGCGCGAAAAATCTCAAACAGCTTCTATCCGAAAATCTGGCTTTTTTTAGATTCAATTAAATTTAATACAAAAATGATTCTCTACTGCCAATTTTGAAACTTTTGATAATGTAAACGATACAAAGGCGAAAACACTTTCCCAGTACACCAAAATTCACCTCTTAAAATGGGAAAATGTTGAAAATACGTCAAAATTTTGGTCCGAAGCAAACAAATATCGACACTCTGCAGGCAGTAACCCTTTTCAGAAACTGTCACTTTCGCTCTGACTCTTTTATTATTGCCTTGGTCAAACGCTGAAGTAGAGGGTTTTTAGCCAAGTTAGTTTGGTTAAAACGAAGTTTAGGAATCGTCCTGAAATAGGTAAAGTATTAAACAATTTTTTCAATTATATGCATATGTATATTTTATCTTCTGCAGATTCGGATTGCGTCGACACAAATCGTGTTGCCATTCGTACATCTTGCCTGACAAATAATTTAATTTAATAGGCACCATGGCGACGTGCAATGAAAACAAAGAAAATAAAGACGAAAAAATCATTGAAGAGGCCTTAAATTTATAAAATATTATAAAAAAAAATTAATAATACAAATTTGGTCTGTTTTTCTTTTTTTTTTTTTAATTTTTCAGCTTTTTCCCCCATATATTTGGGTTGTTTTGTCTTTTTTTCCAGAAAATGTTTGGCATCACTGGCTCTCACTCTCTGTACGTGTGTCGTGTGTGAGTTCCTATTCAAAAATTGCATTTTGGACACCACTGCCCTAGGGTTACCCCTAAATGAAGGGATCAGAGCTGTCGACCAACTGTCTCGGAATTGTTCCCTACTGTTTCCGTCCAAGCCAACTGTCCAACTGTTCGATTCATATCGCACCCACGCGATAATGTCAATCAAAAAACTGTTCAATTCGAGAATTATTCAATTAACATTGCTAGCAATTATACGATGAGAATGGAAGATCGTCACAGAAGCGATAAGGAAGGTCATGTCGTGTCATATCCCGAAATGGTATACGCATATCACTCAAGAGCTGTCCGAACCGGTTCCCTTCGGTTTTCAGTTTTGAGCTCTGAGTTTTGACTGACGTGTGACCAGCGGTCAGTCCCCGAGGGAGGGAAGGAAAGAAGTGGGAAAAGGGAAGAGGAAAAAGGGGCAGCTGACCAAAGGAAATTGAATTAAAACAAAAGGTTACCTTTTTTTCCGAATGGATTTGTGAAGTGGACAGTGGCGTGTTTAATAGGATTTACGCACTAAGCGTAATTAGGGAACCACACTACTGGTCAAAATAATAAGTACACTCTTGCTTTTTACTATTACAGCTATTGTAAGTCAAGTCTTCATACTTAAAAAATAAATTTGGAAAGTTCATTTGAATTCCGTTTGAATGATGCAAAACTTATCTTAACCCATTAAGTAATTAATTAATTGAAAGTTACGAGTTTATGTAAATGTCTACTTTTTAAACTATTTTCCTCGATTTTTTACAAAAACAATTCTAGGAGTGACTGCAAAATTTTGAAAAATCTCTTCGCTTGTATTTTTTTAAATTTTTGGAAAATTGCTTAAAAGGCACTTATTCGTAATTTTCATAATTCCCATTATTCGAACTTTTTCTTTGGATAATGGGTTCGAAAAATTCGACTGTACTTAATTTCAGCATTTATTTTTCAAGTATGTATTCAGGACATTTCTGTCATAAAGTGACATTGAAATAGTCAAAAAAAACAGCCTAAAACTTTTTATTACACTGAACAAAATTTTTATAGAGTCTCGATACACAAAATATTGCTGTACTTGATTTCAGCATGTATTTTTCAAGAATGTATTCAGGACATTTCTGTCAAAAGAACACAATATGCGGATAAAGTGACATTGAAATAGTCAAAAAAACAGCCTAAAACTTGTTATTACACTGAACAAAATTTTTAAAGATCCTTGATCACAAAATATTGCTGAACTTAATTTTATCATGTATTTTTTTAGTATTTATTCAGGACATTATTAATAAATAAACACAATATGCGCATAAAATAACATTGAAATAGTCCAAAAAAATCCAAAAAACTTTTGTTTACACTAAACAAAATTCTTATAGGGCCTCGTTATACAAAATATTGCTGAGAAACCCATACTTAAAAATTAATTATTTAACTTATGGCATTGAATTTATCCCCAAATTCGTACAGTCCAAACGTGTACAGTTGCCACACCCAACGCCTGTTATCGTTATCGTTAATGCGCATGTTATCGAATTTGAATGTTTACACATTCAAGTGGTTTTTGCATAATTTGCATACTTAATGAGGATCCCACATTAGTTTTGTTTTTTTTTTTTGTCTTTCTACTTTTGTTATCAACTAGAAAAACAAATAAAAATTAAGTGAAAAAATCTATAGAAAATTGTAGCGTTTTCCTACAGAAAAGAGCAGGGGAATGGAAAGGGAAAGAGAAAGCGTAGAGAGCTGCATTGATTAACAGAACGCAACCCTTCAATGGGATAGGATTAAGAGAAAAAAGAAAAGGGGCGGAAGGGGCGCAAAGGGTTAAGGCCAAGCCAACATCATCCATCATTTGCATATGCTGAACTGAGGCTGGAGAGGGGAGAGTGGAGAGTGGAGAGGGAAACGACTTAGGTTGGCAATTGGATTGTACACACACAAGCACATAAATCAAACTGCATTTCCCGGTCGACAGTTACAGTTACAGTTACATTTATGGAGTGCGTTAGACAAAGTCTGAAGTGGGATTTGGGATTTGGGATTTGAGCATTCTGGCATCTGTCATTCACCACAGTCCCAGACAGCAGCTAAAGTATATCCTAATTGATAAACCAAACAAGATGATTACACTTCTTATGCTGAATACCCTGGAATATTTATGAGCTCTACTTCAATGATGTAAATTAAGAAATTTTAAGAAAATTGTAGTTATCTAAACTTCACACTTCTCATTATTAACTTGTTAACAATTTTAAGAATACTTAAAATTTTTCAGAGATTTAAACATTTTATATACTTTTTCATTTTTTAACTTTTAAGCATTTTTAATAAATTTTTACATTTTTCTTACCATTTTTTCAAAAATTTTAAAGAAAATAATTTCCAAATTTACTTCTTACAAAAATTAATTTATAAAAATAATTTTATTGAGCTTTCATTAAAATTATTCAATGCTAAAAGAAATATTTGCATTACTGTAAAATATTTTATTTATTTAATATTTCTGAAATATACGCCAATGATGTTTCTTAAAAAAAAATTTTTATTCTATTAAGTATATTTTAACTATCTAACTAACTATCTTCTCATTACTACTTATACTTATTGATTACTAATCAAAAATTTAAGTATCTTACATTTTTGAACATTTTGCTAACATTTAGTTAACATTTTTTGAAACACTTGACATTTTCGATCATGTATATTTTGGCTATCTAAGCTTCACACTTCTTATAAAACATGCAAAGCATTATCTCATTTTTTTACTTTTTACTTATTAATTAGTATTTCAAATTTTAAAATTTTAAACTTTTTGCCAATTTGTTAACATTTTTGTGGACATTTTTCAAAGCTATTGAGTTTTTAAAATGTCTTTACATTTTTAAAATTTTTTATAATTTTTAACATTATTTTCTAACTTATTCAAGTACCAAATTTAATTCTAATTAAATTGAGATTTCATTATATATATTTAATGCAAAAAAAGAAATATTTTATTTACTGAATACCCTGTAATATTTGTGAATTCTATTTACAAAATTTTCTTATCAAATTTTGTATTATATCAGGTATTTTGTATTTATGTAAACATCATAAAGCTTGTTAAACATTTTCCTGCTTAACTTTGGTTTAACTTTGCCGTATTGATTGCATACTCCACCACATAGTTAAGCTACCCTCATCAAATGATTGTTGAATTATGCAACGATAACGGTTTGCAGCATTAAATTCATTTGTCTAGCAAATTTGTTGGTCATCTCGCATCTGGTATTGCCAATATGCAAAACATTCCCCACTCAGATAAACAAACATTGCTGCTTAGCAAATGGTTAAGCTCCTGTTTCCCCTTTCCCTTCTCCTCTGCCACAATATTTATCTGTATCTGCAACAGAGGCAATCGATACTTGTGTGTTCTGGCCGAGCAATCAGCAGAGACAAAAGCCGCAGCCATTAGGAAATTTGGTTTCGATATTGCAAGGTGTCCAAGAAGACACAAAACCAAACAAGGTGCAGACAAGATTTAGATAAGCAAATGGACAATTTTCACTGCTCAGCGCTTAGATTAAATGCAACTGCAACAATTTGTAATAAATTTCTACTTCGCAATTGTAAACTGTCTATAACTATCTATTGAATGAGTTCTTTAATTGTGCAATAACTTTCTTCTTAGAAACTTTTTAATACTAAAGTTATCAATTAAGATCTTCTGTAAAATAAACTGTAAGTTATACAATATGTTAAACTTTTCAATAAAGAATTTAACTCTAAGGATCTCCTGAAAAGTAAATTTCTGATAACTAAATTTGTTTACACATCCATTTTATTCAAATTCTCTCTGAAAAAATCTTTTATACAAGTAAACCAATTATCTTCTCTACAATGAAAGTCATTATAAGAAACTTCCTAACATCTCTATAAAAAAATCCTATCTATAAGGATCTGTAATATAAATACTTTACCATGGCCCAGTTTTACATTGTTTATCTCTGGTTTGATAACTATTTAGGATAAAGTTTGATGTCAAATTTATAGAAATTAATATGAAATTTGAAAAAATCTTTAAGATAAAATTTTAAAATTAGACTTACGACGAACTTCATGACTAAAATTCATTATATTCAGGCCTGTTCTGGTTTTCACTTTTTAGCATTTAGTGATATGCATTTATTCACTTTGAATTTAGACTAAGTGTTTGAAAATGATAATAATCAATAAGATTATTTTTGGAAAAAATCGTAATTCAGTGTAGAAAAATTTGGGATTATATAATGGTAACGATTACAAAAAATCAGAAATAATCTAAAATTATTACAATTATTCAAAAGTAATCAGAAAAAATCAATAATAATCATAAATAATTTTATTGATTATTTTGGATTATTTTTTCTGATTATTTTGGCTACTTTGATTGTGAAAATTTAAAATAATTTGATTTTTATTAAATAGTATAAGTAATCAGAAATAATCAAAAAAAATTCAGAAATAATCAGAAAAAATCAAAAATAATCCGAATATTCAAAAAGGTTATTTTTGAGATTTTCTGTTTTTTTCTGATTATTTTTGAATAATGGTAATAGTCTTAGATTATTTCTAATTTTTTGTAATCGTAATATTAAATAATTGGACAAAACCGCAAATAATCGTAATTTAATCATTAGTTTGACTTTTAAACGAAAATAATCTAATTACTAATGATTATGATTACTAATTATTATTTAACAGGTATGTTTTGATCCTAGTGACGCTTTTCTTTAAAACGATAGTTTTATCATTAAAATCTAAAAAAAGTGTAGAATATATTCAATCGATTCCATTGATCCACTTTCAACTAGTGAACTCTGCGTGTAGTTCAGCACACCTGACTAGGAAGTAGGGATTGAGTCTAGGGTGAAGGGCCAGACAAAAGTGTCAGTTAGAATTCAATTTAGTTTTCAATCAGCAGACATAATAGTTGTTGTTAGTGTTAGTTGTTGTAGTTGTCATTGTTGTTGTTGCTGTTGCTGTTGTTGCTTCTCTTGAGGTTTAGCTGATAAGTAGCTGCACGCATAAAACTTCAAATTGAATGCGTTGCGAGCACAACATGCAATTCCGAAATCGATTGGGGAATTGGGGGAATGGAGAAAAGCTTCGCCAGGCAGTCTCCTAACATTCCCTTTCTCGCCTTCTCCCTCCCTGCCTCCCTTGCGAGCAAAGGAAAACAACAGTTCAGTTAACCAGAAAGCAACACGCAAAAGCAACGCCTGGACAGCCCGAGGCGGGAATAGAAAAGAGGGAAAACAACAACGCAGTTCGAGGAGCAACAACTGCCAGAAGCGGTGAAAAGGGAAGCAGTGCAAAGGGAGCAGGAAAAGGAAAAGCTGCATTCCCAGCCAGGACATGGCAAATAGAGAAATGTGGGTAAATATGATGATGATGGCTGAGTTGAGTTGAGTTGAGTTGAGCTGAGCTGAGTTGGGTGGATTCTTTGCCACGACACTTGGGACTCTTGCCAACAGTGCTGCCAGAATAGCTTTTTTCCAGTCAAATCTGGCTTTTTTTATTGAAATACCGCGCAACGGCTTTATTTAAATCGGTGTATTAAACCGAAATGAATATCGATATCGGTTAGATTCAAGGATTAAAAACCGATTGAAAAATATAATCGTAGCTGAAACCGTAACCGAAAGGGTTAATTTTGATTTTTAATGCATCCAAAAATTAATTTTTTTTTTTTAATTTTTATAAAAAAAATTGAAAAAAGTTCTATTTTTGTTATTTTAAAAACTTCAAATAAGCGTTATGGTATAACTTTTAAATACAATTTTAAAAGCATGTTTTATTTTCAATTTTTATTATAAAAATTTAAAAATCAAGCTAAAAATAATTTAAAACGAAACATTTTGAACTGTTTAAATTTTGTCCTACCATTATTCTTATTTGCGATATTTTGTTATTAGTTTTGTATTTTTTGTTTGATTTCCTTTTCTGTTTTTAATTTTTAATTTTGATTTATATGTGAAATAAATCTGTGAATGTAACATTAAGAAAGTAATGCTTTTTTAGTTAATATTTTATATTATAAATATAATAATATTTTTGCAAGGAAATTAATTTATTGTGAACCGAAACAATACCGGTATTTCAAAACCGAAACATACAAAAACAGGTTCACCGTTACGAAACCTTTATTCAAAGTTTTGCGTAACCGATAACTGAAAACCTAAATGCGAATATAACCGAAACCGTAACTGAAACCGATATTTGTTTCGGTTACGAAACAAAGGCATAATATTCGTAAACAAAATATAAAATTTTATAATTTTTCCAAAATATTTTAAATATATGAATCAAAATTTTGATGAATTCAAAACTATTTTTTCAATTTAATGAAATTTATATTAAAATTAAATATAAATATTCAAAGATTGTTTTTATAAAGATATTGATGGATTGAACCGAAACAAACCGTTGTAAATGAATCGGTTAATATGGTAAACGGTTACTTCGGCTAGAATAAAATCGATTTTTCTCTTTGGGTGCTAAAAAAAGTTTTGTTTCGGTTACGGTTTCAGTTACGGTTCCCAATTTCAATCGGTTAATACCTAATTTAAATGCTATTTTTTCGACTTTCAAACCACAAAAAGTAGCTTTTTCTATATTTCTGCTGAGCTGACAACACTGTTCACCACTTGTCTTTTGCTTTGTGGGTTGCAAGTTGCGAGTTTGTCGTTCGTTTGAATTTCTGATGCGTTTTCGATTTTTCCACGCGCGGATTTTGCTCCCTCTGTATTTTTTATTTTTATTTTTTTTTTCATTTTCTATTTGGTTTTGTGTTTATATTTGCAACTGATGCAGAAATTGCAACTTTGTTTATTTAAGCATTGCCATCGATTGTTGTTGTTGTTGTTTGTATTGTTGTGCTCATTTGTACTTTTACCGAGTATTTATTTTCGATTACATTTCAATAGTTGTTGTTGTTGTTTATGTTTATGTTTCGCATTGTTTTGTGGCATTTTGTTGTTTGTGTTGTGAGTGGCCCAAAGAATTGGCCAAAACATTTTTCCATGCACACAAAAACCAAAAAAAAAACGTTAAATGGTCTATTGCCAAAGGGTCTGCGGCTAAGAGTACACGATTGTTTGTGGTAAGAGCAGGACGGGTAATAGGAGGCGATGAAAGAGCTCACAATAATAATACTCATAATTACAATAATCATTTTTTTCATTTTCATTTTTCATTTCTTTTTTCTCTTCTTTTTGTTTATAATTTTTTTGCTGCTTAGTGTAATTGCTGTTGGCAGCTGAAAAGGACAGCCGTGAACTCTGCCCAGCAGCAATGTGAAAATTAAAATGTGTCGGCGCTTTGAACAGCTCGAGGCACGAAACAAGAGGCACGAGACACGAGGCACAAAACAGGAGCGGCAGACCAGCTCAGTAACAGTGGTCAGCAAGCAGCATTTAGCAAGCAAAATATTAAGAAAAGCAAAAAACTTTCCTAACTCGAACTTCTATAACTCGAACTAAATGAGTGGCAGTAAAATTAATAAGCTTGTGAAAAAGAACTCTATCAGGCATGCCACAGAAATCTCTTTCACATGACTTTCACGTCAATTTCATTTCTCCGTGCCACCTGAACAATTTTGAGTGAAACGAAATTATCGTTCAATTCACTGGCATCCGATGCCATAAGAATAATGTCACATTTTTTGTCCGAATTTTTAGACCCCGTACTTCAAAAAGTAAAGGGGTCCATTAACTTTGTCACAAAAAAAATGTGCGTAACAGGCAGAAGGAGGCGTGGCAGACCCCATAAAGTATATATATTCTTAATCAGCATCAACAGCCGAGTCGATATAGCCATGTCCGTCTGTCCGTCCGTCCGTCTGTCCGTCTGTAAGAGCGCCTAGATCTCAGAGACTATAAGAGCTAGAGACTCCAAACTTGGTATGTAGGTTCGTCTATAATGGGAGCAGATCGAGTTTGTTTTAGATTTTGGATCAGACCACTATATCATATGGCTGCCATAGGAACAATCAGTTGAAAATCAAGTCTTAGTATGGAAAACTTTTTGCTGTTTGAGATATTTCAACCAAACTGACAGAATATGCATAAAAGATGGTCCCATACATACTGACCAAATTTGATTGAATTCGGATTACTATATCATATAGCTGTCATAGGAACGATCAGTCTAAATTAAGTCTTAGTATGAAAATCTTTTTGTTGTTTGAGATATCTTTATAATAAGTACGGGGTCTCCGACAGTCGAGTACCGCTCGACTGTAGCACCGCCGACTAGTTGAATTTAGAGTTGTCGAGTACCTTTTATTGTTTGCCGCGCCAATAACTTTTAAATTTTTTTAAGCTATACAATAATAATTATTATATAAATAAATTGAATGATATAAATTAAATAAGAATTAAAATGAAAACTTGATATTCTGTAATGATAAACTTTAAAAAGTTGCTAAACAAACCCTTGGGAAATTTAATCTGAGAAGGGGCCAGCCCTAGCAGCGTAGTACGAGAAGGTTGATGAACATGCTAAAAAACCTAAATCATACGAATTTCTGTGGCACGGAGAAATTTTCGAAGTGGAATTGCTTTTCTCTGAAATCGCTTTCACTAGTGATTTCTGAGGCATGCCTGTATAAGTCGAATATCGAAGTAGTATATATTTGAGTGCTTTTAGATTGTCACGTTTTTTCTTTATTTATGTTAACAGCTATGTTAACCTGCCGACGCCCTTGCACATTACAGGTGCATTTGGTCGCCTTTGGATACCGCTACAATTAAGATTACTCACTTTTGCATTACTTCGCCATCTGTCGATAAATTTGCATGAACAATACATTTTTTTCTGTAGAACAATATCAGCTGTACGTTAAACCTTTATCCTTATGATATCTAATTTTTCCAAGACTATATGTTAGCTTTCGACCTTAAAAAATCACAAAAAACGCCCATTGGTACTATTCACTTTGTGGGTTAATAAGGCCGATGTGGTTCATTTTTATAATAAATTACATTTTATTTATAAAAATTGTCCTCCTACGCGTTTGTCGAACTTTTTAAAATCGCTAGCACCTGAACTGCTGAACTGATCTTAATACTCTACGGAAGAAAGTTGAAGAGAATTAACTAACCTTTAGTTAAATTGTTTGCTTGGCCAAATCGGATAAGTAGAAATGTTGTTGGAGTAACCTCAAACATTTGAATATTTCGAAAACGGTTCCATAAAAAAAATTTGAAATGCAATTTTCGTGTTAAGGGGGAAAATCCATAAGAAAAAAATACTTTGATTCACTTTGCAAAAAAAAGTTTTAATTTTGTAATCTAGTGTTATTTATGACTATTTTGTAAAAGTCAAATTATTTTACATTTTCACAATCAAAGTATCCAAAATAATCAGAAAAAAATCACAAATAATCCGAATACTCAAAAAGATTATATTGTATTATTTTTGATTTTTTCTAATAATTTTTGAATAATTGTAATAATTTTAGAATATTTTTAAATTTTTTGTAATCCTAATCATTAAATAATTGGGCAAAACCGAAAATAATCGTAATTAAATTATTAGTTTGAATTTTAAACAAAAATAATCTAATTACTAATGACTAAGATTACTAATCATTATTTAACAGGTATGAGTATAATACACCTAAAGCAAAACAACAAAACCAATAAATATTTTCACTATATCAGGCTTTAAAATTATTAAAGTGATTATTTTAATTGCTTTAATTTATTAAAAATATGGTAAATACGGCTTTTGATGGCGACGCTTCCAAATTTACTTTATGGGCCGTATCATCATTACGGCCTTTTTTAAGGAGTAATTCATTCCCCGAAAAGCAAACCAATTGACGCCCTTGCCGACGGAGTTATCATTATATTTGCCCGCCAAACCACTGTAAGAATTCAAGTTAATAAAGAAAGCTTTGAAAAACAATAAACATTTCATCGTACCTGATGTGACAAGCATTGTACCACCAGGCGCCAGTGTATTTTTCGGCGCAGTTTACGCTCGAATGATCATCATTATCCCGATCAAATGTGGAGAATTTCATTCCACGATGATAAGATAGAGAATTACCAGCTGTTCCATTGGCATAGCCCAGAGTGTGTAGTTCATATTGTTGATTCTCGTTGCCAATGGCAAATTTATCATACGTCTCATACCTTTCATTTCCCTCGAAATTCTCGAGAACTACAAGCAACTCCTGTTTCCTATCTGCAGTCAGGGCGTGAATCTTTTCCAAACCCAAGAAAAACTCGCCATTTAGATCTCCAAATCCATTTTGGTATTCGGTCCAATTGCGATAGAAGTCGACACTCCCATCTAGTCTTCTTAAGATTATAGTCCATCCTCCTCCCCGAGTATCCGCATCGCAGGCAACTTTTACAGTTTGCCTACTAAAGTTGGGAATGAGTATGTCGTAGATCCCATTAATCTTGGCCTCGGCACAACTACTAACTTCTTTAATGGATAGGATATCTGTTCTTACCAATTGAATATCCGATTCCTTAACAAGTCCATTTATTAAATTTCCCTGTCGATCCAACTGCTCTCTAATAGATTTTATACCCGCCTCCTTATCAACTCCATCTTTCCCTAGTCGTTCCTGCTCCGCTCTAAGAGATCTAATGTCCGCTCTTAGCAACTGTAAATCCGATTCCTTTACAAGTCCATCTATCAACTTTCCCTGACGCTCCAACTCTGCTGTAAGCAGTTGAAAGTTCGATGTCCTTAGTTCAGCTATCAACTTTTCCTGAAGATTCTGAATATCCGATTTCCTAACAAGTGCGTCTATTAATGTTCGCTGATTTTCCAGCTCCTCTCTAAAAAATCAATTAGTTTTTTTGAAATTGAAATTTGAAATTTTTAGAATCTTACCTCAACTTAGCTTGTTGGGAATCAATTGTAAGCAGTAAATTTGTCTCATTGCGTTCGGAAATTGGAATTGAATCGGCAAACGAAGATAATGCTTTCATCAAAAGGAATATGTAAATTGTTTTTTGCAACATTTTTGCAACAACCGAGCTAAACAGAATGAATTTAAAGACTGTCTGAGTCGACGTTTGACTTAAATGGAAGAAGCCAATTCTGAAGCGATAATCGCAATCGCTTATGTACATTATATACTTTATATATGTACACATTTTAATGCTCAAATATATCCACAAACATTTCGCAAAGTACCACAACTTCCTCTTTGATAAGAATGTTCTACTTATTTGCGAGTATGTACGAGAGTATCTGAATTTTAAAGCATTTTAAGTACTCAAGTATCAAGTTTTTACTATACAATATCGGTTTCAATTACGGTTTCGGCTTTGTTCACATTTTGGCTTTAGAATATCGGTTTACGGTTTTTCAACTTAATTTAAAATGTTAAATTTCTTTTTAAATGTTTAAATAAAAATGTTAATATAATAACACAAATTTTTTGATTTAAAAAGAAGAAAATCAATATGTAAACTAAAAATAAAAATTATTTTGAGAAACGATAATTACTTTTTAAGCAAATAATGAATTAAATGCTTGATTTATCCAAATTCAGCTGTTAATCTTGAATCGATTACTAAACAGTTGTTTCGTAAAAATGCACAAAGTTAATTTTGACAAAGTTTATCGGTTAATACCAATAGGTTAATGCATATAAAACAGATACGCATACAATTTATCAAGCTAGTCACTTCATTTGCAATACTGAAATAAAATAACAACGATGCTTAAAAATAATCAGGCATGCCACAGAAATCACTAGTGAAAGCGATTTCAGAGAAAATCAATTCCACTTCAAAAATTTCTCCGTGCCACAGAAATTCGTGTGATTTAGATTTTTTAGCATGTTCATCAACCTTCTCGTACTAGGCTGCTAGGGTTGGCCCCTTCTCAGATTAAATTTCCCAAGGGTTTGTTTAGCAACTTTTTAAAGTTTATCATTGCAGAATATCAAATTTTCATTTTAATTCTTATTTAATTTATATAATTCAATTTATTTATATACTGGGGTGCCACAGAAATCTCTTTCACTTGAATTTGACGTACATTTGTATGAAATTTACGTCATTTTTCAGGTGAAAGAGATTTCTGTGGCACCAGATAATATTTAAAATTGTATAGATTAACAAAATTTAAAAGTTATTGGCGCGGCAAACAATAAAAGTTTCTCGACAACTCTAAATTCAAAAATTCTGACAAAAAATGTGACATTATTCTCATGGCATCGGACGCCAGTGAATTGAGCGATGATTTCATCTCTGTCAAAATTGTTCAGGTGAATGGACTGTGGCACGGAGAAATGAAATTGACGTGAAATTCAAGTGAAAGAGATTTCTGTGGCATGGCTGAATATTATTATTTCATCACCATATTTTGCCTCCCTTTTTGTGTGCTACGCCCACTGTAGTTCTGCTTGACACGTGCATAGTTAGAGAGACTGTGGGTCAGGTTACTCCCACTTCGACTCCCACTTCGACTCCCACTTTGACTCCCTCTGCCCCAACAAGTTGCAACTGATGTTTACTCGGTTGGCTCCTGCGACATGTTTGTATATGCGACACTTGAATGTCCTGTGTTCTTTTTCCTTCTTCCTTCTCCCTTCCCCCCATTCTCTCATCCTCGTCGTCCAGTGCAATCGCATTTAGGGACTTAAACGGCGTCAACTTCGCGGTACGACGCAACTGTCGCATTTCCGCATTGCAAATTACTTCGCGTAAACTCAGCGTTTTTGTAATTAAGATAAAAGCGACAAAGACAGCGCCACAAATGTCGGGAAAATGAAGAGGGAACATTTCAAGTATTTCAACAGCATAAAGCGAGAAAATGCAGCACGACACGCTTTATTTTTTTTTGAGCCACAACAGAATTGATTTAGCCCAAGAATCGCAAACGGAGTGCCACTAATGTCTTCATACACCATAAATTTGTCAAATTTGCGTATAATAAACATGTTTTGATGCGTGTTTCTTATATAAACCTTTTATTCACTTAAATTTCGTTCTAATGATACAAAAATTTCTTTAGCCCATTAAGTACCCGTCATAAATTTTGAATTTAAAAAAAAGAATATTTTTCAACTTTTTTCCTCGATTTAAAAAAAAAAATATTTTGATGCTGAAAAACTCTTCAATAAATTCTAAAAGTAACTGCAAAAACTTTTTCAAAAATCTCTTTTTGAAAATTGATAAAAATGCCTATTCTAGCCCCTCATATTCTTACTTGTGGCTTTTTAGCAATTTTAAAAAAATCATAAGAAAAATACTACCAAAGAGATTTTTGACTTTTTTTTTTTTGAAGTCACTTTAAGAATTGTTTGCAGATTTTTTCTGCATCAAAATAGTTTTTTGTAACATTATGAGTATGCACAAGAAATTTGAGCGCTCTAAGTGTCATAGTTTGCTTGTTATTGTCGATTCTGCAAGTCCACCTTAAGTCTGTTCCAAAGTGATTTAATGATTAATTAGTTCATTTTATGAGTATTTACTTTGCCAGAAACTATATCGAATTTGCCAGCATCTGTCTCAGTTTCGAAGTGGTCGAAGTGATAGGTGCGCGGCAAGCGAAACGTGAGATCCGAGTTCGAATGACGGTCGAAGCTTTAAAAATTATTTAACATTTTGCTATTTTGTGTTTGAATTGTCTGTCTGAATGCATGTATACCGCATTTGCCAGTATTAATAAAGTCGGTTCGTTGGTCTAATCCCAGCAAGCCAAGTTCAGAGCGCTCGGAATTATGTGTCTGAAAAGAGCCGATCTTAAGATCGTTTTGGGAGTAAACACATAAATTTGAGGGTTTTCGGAGCACATTCAGTGCTTTCTAAGCACGGGCTCATAAAAAGCACTAGAGGTTAAGCATTTTCGGAGTTTAAGTAGGCAGGTTATCGAATATAACGGACTGCAGAATCATGCGATATGCAAGACGACAGACAATTCACATATTCATTCAGTTGTGCAAAAAACGTGAAAGACAAAGACGTGTTTGCAACATAGCACTATATTTAAGAATTTTTACTTATATGTACATATATAAGTTTTAATTTAAAAATGTAAAATTGAAGTCCAGCCTTCATTCTTAATGAAGATATTTATGATTAAGTTCAATCTTTCTTCTCATTTTGTTATCTTTTAAGTCAAATATAATTATATTATTGGATCATAAAAATTAATTTTGTTTTAGTCTCTTATTTAGTGCACTATTTGCAATTAAATTTGCACTCCAGTATGAATTTGAAAAGAATCTTTCAAGAAGCTATTTAAGTGCCTAGAAAAGTAACTTTTATGTGTCTTTTCTGAGGGTTTTGTATGCTTCATTGGGAGGATGAAAGCACTTATATCTGTGTCAGAAAAGAGTCAGATTAGACTTCGAAATCTTCCACATTAAGTGCGACCGTTTTCATAGAAAAAAACGCTCATTCCGGACTCTTTTTTGGGCACATTATGACGGTGAATGCTCATAAAAAAGTGTTCGAAAAGTGTCAGAAAACGCACATATTGCTTGCTGGGATGCTAGAGATACGCGCCCGTGTGTGGGAGGTCGTCGGTTCGATTCCTGCTCTGGTCAATCAATATTCTTTTCGTTTTTTTTTAATAATTTTTACTTTTAGTAAATTTTCTTATTTTTACTTATTTTTGTAGATTTATAATACATAACATAGAATGTCTGGTAGGTAACTGAAAACGTGAACGATAAAGAAAGCGGAATCAGGATGGGAATGTGCTAGATATTATAGAAAAAGGGATGGGACCAAGTCACTAGGAAAATCAAAGAAAATGTATACACCCTATTTCCGTTCTATGATTTAATGGAATAATATCGTGTCAATGTCAATTTATATGTACAAACGTGGATAGTTAAAAAATTCTATTAAATTTATTTTTTAGCATTTAAATTTCGTATTTATATTTTCATTGATAGTATCAATTTACGTTGGCAACCTTCTTAGTACTCGCTGTTACGAGTAAGGAGTAAGGAGTTAGGATTGGGGTCCACCTGGTAACCACTGCAATTGTCGCGTTACGAGATTCGGCAATTTATTGAGTCTATTTTTAACCGAACAGTACCTCTTAAAGTTGGCAAGACCT